>MU691402.1:11818-39976 GCA_026770625.1 Nicotiana glauca
ACTATATGAACTTACCCCTATTATGCTACTCTGAAAAGGTTTTCATTACTTTTATTTCCTTAATTACCCATCCCTATTTGAAATCAAATCCCTGCGACTAAGGGAGATCCTCTTTGATTGACTGAAATTTTATATCCTTGCCTTTTGGTACTCCTTTCTGCACTATAAAAAGAGAGTTCTTTCTGTACCTCTAAAGAATACACTTCACACTTCAGAAGAATTACACATACTCGACACAGACACCTCTGTATTTGAAATATACTATACTCTCTCTACTATTACTCTTTACCTTCTCTACTACTACTGAGCATTCCGCTCCTTTCTCTCCTACTGTCTGAATATTTCTGGAGTTCCTCTGAATTCCCAAGTGCTTGCTAAAATTTGAGTTGCTCTTGTTAGTTCTTTCTGGCTATTTATTTGCTATTGTTTCTCTGCTGTACTAGAACTGAAAACTGGTATGTATTTCTAATTTAAATAACACCCCCCTATTATGTGTTTACTTTTCCTCTTTTACACCTCTTTCACTATGTGTTTATTTATGTTTCGTGCACTATGCAATTACATTCAAGTTTGTTATGCCCTTTCTTCATGATTTGCACTTTTAGTCTGCTATGCTCTTCTGTCTCTCTTTAATATGTTTTCATGCAAATCCCTTCCCTCTATTCCCTTTTGCATGTTAGTACTGTTCTGAATCATGGCAGCATCTTATATTACTGTCCATGATCTAGAACCAGACTCTCCTGAGTTCTATACTCAAATGCTTTCCCATTTCCTCTCCCCTTTATGTGTTGAGCCTTAACTTGGGCCTGGTAGTGTCCTAATCACCACTCAGACCCTAAGTTTGACTCACCAGAGTCTGCTCCTATTTGTTTGACCTAAGCAGGGGATCAGGGGCGTGCCAGCCTATGCCATGGCTGGGCATGACCACCCTCTGCTATGGTGCCTCTCTCACTTTACACTCCTTCCTAGTTTCCTAAGTTCTACCCCGCTTTGGTAAGCCATGCTTTGGGACCCTAGAGTTCCCTCTGAACTTGGATGCCTGAGGGCTGGTAATTCCACACTTGCACCATTATGTTACAATATTTATTATTCAGAGTGTAAGCATTGCCTGGGGTCCTGGAGGCTCCTTGGAACTTTGAAACACTCTGAGTAAGAGAGGGCCTTGGAATCTGGAATCTGGATTTGGTGAAACACATGCTATTGGATATTGAGATTGAATTAGGCTGCTCGGATCTAGCTGTAGGCTGTGATGAATTTTTTAATTGTTTTCTTTCTTTCTTCTGATTCTGTAATAACCTTGTAAAAAGAACTCGAAAAATATTAGTAAAGGGTGTGGGAGGGGTTTACTTTATTGCTAAAGGGTAGATACCATGCCCATAGGACCAATGTTGTTATTCAATCATTTAGAAATCATGCCTATAAGATCAATGCTTTAAGTCACCTAGAGATCATGTCTATAGGCTTTTTGCATTCTTTTCAATCATTTAGAAAATCTGCCTATAGGGTTTAATGCTTTATCATCTTGCAAATCATTAGATATCCTGTCTATAGGATCTAATAATCAAACAATGAGTTGCATATAGAAATC
Source organism: Nicotiana glauca (assembly GCA_026770625.1). Lineage (NCBI taxonomy): Eukaryota > Viridiplantae > Streptophyta > Magnoliopsida > Solanales > Solanaceae > Nicotiana > Nicotiana glauca. The sequence goes on from MU691402.1 coordinate 13,407, forward strand.
ATGCCTATAGGAAATGCATAAACGCTAGGCAAACTGTAGGTTAATATTCATTTCGTAACCAGTTTAATCACAATAATGTTTCTTTAATCAGGACATAGAAAATCTGCCTATAGGGTTTAATGCTTTATCATCTTGCAAATCATTAGATATCCTGTCTATAGGATCTAATAATCAAACAACGAATTGCATATAGAAATCATGCCTATAGGAAATGCTTAAACGCTAGGCAAATTGTAGGTTAATATTCATTTCGTAAGTAGTTTAATCACAATAATGTTTCTTTAATCAGGACATAGAAAATCTGCCTATAGGGTTTAATGCTTTATCATCTTGCAAATCATTAGAAACCCTGTCTATAGGACTTAATATTCATGTAAGAAGTTGCATATAGAAACCATGTCTATAGGAAATGCATACGCGTTAGGCAAAACTATAGGATAACCAAACCTGCCATCCATTTACCCACTCTGTAATAAGTTCTAAAATCCAGAACAAGTCTGTCTCGCTTAATCTGTTTGAGTAATAATAACTGGGTAACTGGTTTTAACGTTTAAGTGTCGGGATTCAATATAAAACTCTTATGAGCCTACATTGCCTTTAAAATTTCTGCAAATCTGTCCGAAGCAATTCTTGTAAATTTTCTGCTCATCTCTTGAAGCTATCTTTCAAACAGTCCTTTAATTCACTCTTTCTTTTAAGGTGTTCTGCATTTTTAACTCTCCTGCATTTTCACTCAAACAAATCTGCAGATTCCAAAGTTATTTCTGAACTTCTGCAATTTTCAACTTCCTATTTAAATTCTTATGCATTAGGCTCTTGTTTGAAATCAGTGTTTTCTGAATAATTTGTTTAAAATACTTCAATCTCTGACAATTGGATTCGAGTTGCCTAATGCAGACTTTTTATCTGATTCTATGTGTTAAACTAGTCCGTCAGCCACTTAAGTTTAATTTAAAGACCAAACCAGTATGTGAAAGTCATGCTAAACTATATGATATATGACTTACAGGGTTTTATGTGAGCCTTGCATGTTTGTTTGTCAATCCCCTTATTTGCTATTTGTTTTGGTTGTCGCTACTAGCATTTTGTCCTTTTTAAACCCCATATATGCCTCTACCCCTTTAGGATTAGAAGTCCTAATACCCCAGGACTGATAGGTTGGGACAGGTATTAGCATGTAATAAGTAAACGAGACTAATTGCATTTAATACCTTAACAGGTTGGGAATGGTAGAATATGGATATGATGACCGGTGCGCTAATATCTCGTGCGACCCCTCTTTGAGGAGTGATTGCTGGGTATTGTACTGATGTGATCCATATTGTATTAAAACCTAGGGCCTCTTTCCCTTTTTCTTTACTTGTATAATGTTTTTTTATGTTCAAATTAATCCCTCTCTTTTAAATCACTTATGTCCTTTCCCTTCTTTTTCTAAAGTTTTCAATTTTGTCTGTAACTACTATATGCTAGTTTTATGTGTTTCTTTCTACTCTTCTTAAAGTCACAACTAAGCATGGCCGGGAACCACACTAGTAGATCTTGAGGGGTGCCTAACACCTTCCCCTCGAGATAATCTCAAGCCCTTACCCGAACTCTGGTTTTTCTTTCAAAATCTTCTTCTTTTTTTAAGTGTCCTAATGCACTATAATCATTAGGTGGCTACTCTCCAAATTCCATAACCCGATTCTTCATAAGGGAATGAGAGTTGTTTTGTCTATAATGTCATAAACCCGATTTCGCCTTTAGAAAAATGGGGCGTCGACAGCATGGCGACTCTGCTGGGGAATTTTTTTTAAGGCTTTTACCATTACGTGCTTTTGTGACTTTATTGCTTCCTTAGTTGCTTTTATTTCCTGCATTCAATTATTTCATCGTGATTACTAACTTGGCTCTTCGTGTTTTTCCCTTCTTTTAATTTCTTTCTTTACTGCCTTATCATTATTTCGATTCCGTTGTAATGTTTCGAGCATCTATTGTAATCTTTAGTTTATGAACGTGGAAATACATGCTATATGCTTTATTCTTGTAACTTCATTCTTCAACATCATACTCCACTCGTGCCAAAACAAATCCTCTATCAAACCCCTAAATGTGGCAAAGGCATATTTACGGTAAAACCAGTCGATCAACGGTGTAGTCGACGATTCCGCGCCTTTCCTTCTTGAGTTGTCCGCTCAAGTGTACCAGTCTAGCACTTCCAAATAGAAACCTTACTCCGTTAAACTGTTCATGCATCATGGTCAACCGTAGCCAAGTCAGTTATGTTGTCCACATAATGACTCATTAAGATAGCCTTGTCCAAAGTCCACCGGGTCTCCTTGAAACCCAAACGGATGCCTTCACGTTCTGTGCATTTATTTGGAGAACTTAAATGCTTTGCTATGCTAATTATTGATTTAAATAGTCGAGTCTGGAGGGGGTAAGGGCCTAACACTCTGTTTTGCAGAAAATGAGGCACAAGATCCCCAGATTTGGCATGGTAACCAACATTCATCCAAGGCTGCTGAATTGGTGGAATGACCTTTACTCAAGTGATCAAACACTCGTCCGCAAGTACTCAAGGAATCTGCCTTCTCCCCTAGATATTCAGCCTACTTACTGCTAGGACTACGTCAGTTGGTGGAGTTGTTCGAGGGAGACAAGGATGCCAAATTTGGGGAAGGTCCTTCTGAGACCAAGTAGTTAGGAGTCCTTTATTTTGCCTTAATGATGTAATAAGGCTAATGGCCACTAGTGACATTTACTTTCTGTTATTTAGAGTCGTTTGGATTTGTCTTTATTTTTATCAATAAAATGAGGCATTTAGCATTATAAGCTCTCCAAAATCATTTGTCTTTAGGCCTACCTCGGGCACAACGAGGCACCAAAATTAGGACGCGATTTATATTCTCGCACAATGTGTTTAAATACTGCAATACTCCTCCTCAAAACCCGCACTAACTTGTTACCTTTTGTTTTTCTTTTATTTTTATTCCCCTCCCCAAAGGTTAGTTCGTGTATTTTGTCACCATCAGCATATTCCACAAGATCCAAGGGCCCTCCACCTCCTCCTCCTCCGAGTCCTGTCTGAAACAAGAACAAAGGAAAGATGGAAAACACAAGTGCTAGAAAGGAGATTAAAAGGGAGGAAACTTCTCAGGGTACCCCAATTGCTAAGGGAACTGCTACTCATCTTGAACAAAAATTGCTGAAATTCCAGGAAGACTTGGACCAAGTTCGGAACTTGGCAAGCCTATCATTCTCTCTTTCTGCTCCTGATAATAACACCCAAAACTCCGCACCTCCACAAAACACCCCGCAACCACAAATACAGCCTATCCAAGCTCAAACCTGCTACACATGCAACAACGCTCCACTGCTCATTCCCGAGCCACCAAACACCACAAACGACCACCTCCATAACACTCCTATATTTGTGGAAACTATACCGCACTACACCCAACCAATCTCAAATGTGCCTGAGTCGGATGGCAAGGACTCCCTCATCGGGAACTTAGTAGCTGAGCTCAAGAAGTTAACTAGCCGGGTCCAGGGTGTCGAAGGTAGCAAAGACATTGAGGGACTGAACTATGAAGACTTGTGCATTCAACCAGATGTTGAACTTCCGGAGGGGTAGAAACCTCCCAAGTTCGAAATGTTTGATGGAACCGGAGATCCCAGAGTCCACCTAAGGACCTATTACGACAAGTTAGTTGGGGTTGGGAGAGATGAGAAAATACGCATGAAGCTCTTCATGAGGAGTTTGAAGGGAGATGCACTATCCTGGTGTATCAGTCAGGACCCCAGGAAGTGGACGAGTTGGGTGAGCATGGAATCAGACTTCATGGATAGATTCCGGTTCAACACTGAAAATGCGCCGGATGTGTGCTACATACAGAATTTTAAGAAAAAACCCACCGAAACATTTCGCGAGTATGCTACTTGTTGGAGGTCAGAAGCTACAAAGGTCAGGCCAGCCCTAGAAGAAGACCAAATGAATAGGTTCTTCGTCCGGGCTCAGGACCCCCAATATTACGAGAGGTTGATGTTGATCGAGGGTCAGATATTCTCGGATATCATCAGACTTGGAGAAAGAATCGAGGAGGGCATCAAAAATGGTATGGTCACAAATCTTGAAGCATTGCAATCCACCAATAAGGCTTTGCAAACTAGTGGCAGATCCAAGAAGAAAGATGTGAGTGCCGTGATGGTCGCACAGGGAGCCAAGTCACCACCAAAATACCACACTTACCCGTTACCTTCACTTATATATCAGCCTATCCCGAATTACCAAGCACCCGCACCCTCCTATCCACCTCCCGTTTACCAATCCTCTCCACCCCTCACATATCAACCCACTTCACCTAGATATTCGCAACCAACACCTGTTTACCAAGTTTACAACACTCAACCCCCTCATTACCAATCGCCACCCACCCGCCAAAATTTCCCGAGACCCAGACCAAATTTTGACCGCAAACCTCCCAGACAATACATAGTCATCGCTGAACCAATTGATCAGCTATATGAAAGGCTTAAAGCCGCTGGTTATGTCACTCCTATCCCAGCCAAAGCTCCAGAAAATTGAACAAAATAAGCCTGTGGTTACCCTTAACCCAATCGTTGTACAGAATCAGCCCTCCAAGGACGACGAAGTAAATATGTCTATACCTCTTGAATTTGAAGTACCTTCATCTGCAAAGACCCCCGGGCCAATCGAGGTTGAATTTGGAGCTCCGAAGGCACCTACACCCTTTGAAGTTACTGTGCTACCACCAAAGGTGCCTATTCCGGTGGCAATGACTGACATAACACCATTCCACTCGAATGATGTACCATGGGATTACCCTGCCGAAGCTAGGAGGAAAGGAAAGACCAGGATAAGAGAAACAATTGCCACGCAAGGAATGACTAGAACAGGGAGGATCTACACCCCAGAGCACCTAGCCGAGTCCGGTAAGCAAGCCCCGGGACGTCCTATTGAAACATGACCCGACGATCTTTGGTGGAAAATACAGGCTAAGGAGTACTCGGTCGCTGAACAGTTGAATAAAACACCAGCATAAATATCTATCCTGGCTCTTCTGCAGAGTTCAGACGTTCACAAGAATGCCTTAATGAAGATACTGAGCGAAGCCTATGTGCCCAACAATATAACCGGGGGTGAAATGGCGAATATGGTGGGGCAAGTGCTAGAGAGCCATAAAAGAACTTTCCATGAAGATGAGTTGCCACCAGAAGGTTTGAGCCACAACAAGGCACTGCACATCACCGTGCAATGCGAAGATTATTTCATCACTAGAGTCCTGATTGATGGGGGATCGAGCCTCAACATTTTTCCACTTGTAACTCTCAGAACTCTGGGGAAAGGCCTACACGAGATCAAAGACGGGGCTATCCACTATTGGAGAAATCAGCCTATGCTTGCAAATGGGGCCAACCTGGTTCGACACCGACTTCCAAGTAATAGACGTCCCGTTATCCTACAACTTGCTGTTAGGACGCCCCTGGATCCACGCTGCTGGAGCCGTAGCCTCGACCCTGCATCAAGTGGTAAAGTTCGAATGGAACCACCAAGAAGTGATCATTTATGGCGATGGTAGTAACCCCATATATAGTCGCCAGACCATCCCAATGATCGGGGGCAGAAGGATAATAGGCGGAGAAACATACCACCATATCGAAAGGGTCAACGCTGTAGACAAGGACAAGTGGTGGGACAACAAGATCAAAAGTATCCTGAATTGGCATGGGTTTGAGCCTGGAAAGGGACATGGCAAGAATCTTCAGGGGATCATTAAGCCCATCAAACTAAAGAAGCATGGCACTACCTTTGGCTTAGGGTATGATTATACTTGGAAAGAATTATAGAATTGGTCGCCACCATGACGCGGCCCCTACTATCCATTGGAGTTTCCGATACCCAGCCTGGAGCAGACAGATACTATATATGGGTCCGAAGAGGACGAAACATTGGCAGCCATGAAGAATTTGTTCCTAGAGGATGAAAATGTGGACTATTGTGTTCTTTTTTAGGAGGAGGGGGAGGAAGGCCCTTCCATACAAGCTGTGAACAGAGGAGACCGCCTCAGCAACTGGTCAATTAGGACTGTCAGGGCCCGGAAAGCTTCGGGGTAGCAAGGCTAAACAAAAGCACCATGCGTCGCATTTTTAGCTTACTTTACTAGTTGATTTTCTTTCCATATTATCTTTTATTTCGAAAAGAGCTCCGATGTTTCAAACTATTATGGAAGCATTTCAGTTTATCATATATATCTTGCTTATTATTTTCTCTATCATTTACTCTATTTTATACAGCATTACTATTACTTATCTTGACGATGAACCAACGACTGTGACTTGCAACTAGACAACGCAACAAAAGGATGTAGACTCAGAAGAAGATGAGATACCCGAAGGGGTCGTCACAGAAGTTGAGAATTTTAAGAATAGACCTAAGTCCAACCTGGAAGAAACTAAGGTCATTAATTTGGGAGATACAGATAATGTCAAGGAAACCCGCATCTGTGTTCACTTGTTGCCGTCAGATAAGGACATATTTGCCTGGTCATATGATGATATGACTGGCCTCAGCACGTCCATTGTAGCTCACAGACTGCCAACAGACCCGACTTGTCCGCCAGTAAAACAGAAGCACAGGAAATTCAAACCCGACATGAGTCTGAAAATCAAAGAAGAGGTTACTAAGCAAGTCAAAGCCAAAGTTCTCAGGGTAGTGGAATATCCAACATGGTTAGCCAACATTGTGCCAGTACCAAAGAATGATGGGAAGGTCAGAATCCGCGTCGACTACCAGGATCTCAACCGGGCTAGTCCCAGAGATGACTTCCCTTTGCCAAACGTACACAACCTTATCGATAACTGCGCCAAGCACGAGTTGTAGTCCTTTGTTGATTGTTTCGCCGGGTATCATCAGATATGGATGGATGAGGAGGATGCATAGAAAATGGCTTTCATCACGCCGTGGGGAATGCATTGCTACAAAATGATGCCATTCGGATTAAAAAATGCTGGTGCCACCTACATGAGAGCCATGACTACTATCTTTCCCGACATGATGCACAAGGAGATTGAGGTGTATGTGGATGATGGCATCATCAAATCCAAGAAAGCCGCTGATCATATGGAAGATCTTAGGAAATTCTTTAACAAACTGAGAAGGTACAATCTGAAACTGAATCCCGCCAAGTGTGCATTCGGGGTTCCTGCCGAAAAACTGTTGGGTTTCATCGTGAGTCGTCGAGGAATAGAATTGGACCCATCAAAGATCAAATCCATCCAAGAATTGCCACCGCCGAAGAACAAGAATGACGTGATGAGTTTCTTGGGAAGACTCAACTATATCAGCCGGTTCATAGCTCAGTCCATAGTCATTTGTGAACCCATCTTTAAAATGTTAAAGAAAGACGCCGCTACTAGATGGACCGACGATTGTCAAAAAGCCTTCGACAGAATCAAGAAATACCTGTCAACGCCACCAGTCTTGGTTCCGCCCGAGCCAGAAAGGCCCTTATCGCTTTATCTCGCAGTTTTGGATGGAGCATTTGGTTGTGTTCTGGGATAACATGATGAAACGGGAAGAAAGGAGAAGGCCATCTACTATCTCAGTAAGAAATTTACCCCGTTCGAGGCCCGGTATTCCTTATTAGAACGCACTTGTTGTGCTCTGACTTGGGTAGCCCAGAAATTGAGGCATTACTTCTGTGCCTTCACTACCTATCTCATATCCATGATGGACCCGTTGAAGTATATCTTCAAGAAGCCCATTCCCACCGGCAAACTCGCCAAGTGAAAATTCTTGTTAAGTGAATTCGACATTGTTTACGTGACTCAGAAAGCAGTTAAGGGGTAGGACATAGCAGATCATCTTGCCGAGAATCATGTTGGCGGAGAATACGAACCCTTGAAAACGTATTTTCCTGATGAAGAAGTGTCCTTTGTAGGAGAAGATATTGCAGAATCCTACGATGGTTGGAGGTTGTTTTTTGATGGATCCGCAAATTTCAAAGGAGTTGGCATAGGAGTAGTCCTGGTATCATAAACCGGCCAGCATTACCCGGTATCCGCCAAGCTCAGATTCCCTTGGACAAATAATATGGCCGAATATGAAGCTTGCATCCTGGGACTCAAGATGGCCATTGACATGAACATTCAAGAGTTGCTAGTGATCAGGGACTCAGACCTGCTCATACATCAAGTTCGAGAAGAATGGGCAACGAAAAACTCCAAAATACTTCCCTATTTGCATCACATACAGGAGTCAAGGAAAAGATTCACAAAGACGGAATTTCAGCATGTCCCCAGGGTCTAGAATGATTTCGCTGACACACTAGCCACTTTATCATCCATGATCCAGCATCCAAATACAAATTTCATTGATCCCATCCCAATGAGGATTTATGATCAGCCAGCTTATTATGCTCACGTTGAGGAAGAAGAGGACGGAAAACCATAGTTCCACGACATTGAAGAGTACTTGACAACAGGAAAGTATCCAGAACTTGCCAACGCTACTCATAAGCGCACACTTCGGAGGTTATCTAACAACTTCTTTCACAGCGGAGGAATCCTGTATAGGAGGACTCCCGATTTGGGCTTGCTAAGGTGTGTCGAAGCAAAAGAACCATCCAGACTATTGGACGAAGCGCACGCGGGGACGTGCGGACCACACATGAATGGTTTTGTCTTAGCAAAGAAGATACTACAAGCACGGTATTTTTGGATGACTATGGAAATAGACTGTGTCCAGAGCCTTTAACAAAAGAGTTAAGCCCAGAAAGTTTACACCGGGGCAGCTGCTGTTGAAGAAAATATTCCCACATCAAGATGAAGCCAAGGGGAAATTCTCTCCCAACTGGCAAGGTCCGTACATGGTTCACCGGGTTCTAACTGGAGGAGCCCTTATTCTTGCAGAAATGGACGGAGAGGTTTGGCCAAAGCCAATCAATTCAGATACGGTGAAATGATATTATGTGTGACCATCTATGATTTTTTTTATCTTTCTATAATGTAATTTGAACTACGCCTGACCTGATTCCCGTTTAAGAGGGGATACGTAGGCAGCCCTATGGGTTCAGTCATAATTTAATAGAAATCTTCATTTCCCCCATATTATTGGAACTGGGGCAGAATTTTGAGGAGGACCCTCAAAATTTCGAAGTCAGCCTTCAGTCATCATCGCCAAGGATGTCACCTCAGTGGACTGGGGAAGAATTTTTAGGAGGACCCTCAAAATTCTGAAGTTGATTCTTTCATTTGTTCAGTGCAGCCGTCAGAAGTGCCAGCTTAGTGGACTGGGGCAGAATTTTGAGGAGGACCCTCAAAATTCTAAAGCAAAAGAGGTTGCGATGCTTTGAACCACGTTGCAGTCGTTGGTTCATTCAAACAAAACTATTTTTCTACTTACGTTATATTTGTTAAATCATGCATAATTATGACAGCTGCTGTTTAGCAACGCTACCCCAATGATGCACGCAATGCCGGAAGCCACGGGAAAATGAACTAACCTTTCCCCTTTACAAAACTCACGATTTTCTTTGGATGCAGGCACCAAAGTCACAAAGTTACCAAACATGTTACGCAATCACATTGGACCGCCGCGCCTGTTCGCATTTGCTATCCGCACACAATATTCCCCAGCAGACGCAATATCACAATCAGTTACCAACAATCAGCTAAGAATATTTTATTACCATCTGCATTTCCTTTATTGCATAAGGCTACCTTTCTGCCTTTCGAGACTAAGCGTTGTCTCCATCTGCATTCCTTGCATTGCATAAGGCTACCTTTCTGCCTTTCGAGACTAAGCGTTGTCTCCATCTGCATTCCTTGCATTGCATAAGGCTACCTTTCTACCATCCGAGACTGAGCGTTGTCTCCATCTGCATTCCTTGCATTGCATAAGGCTACCTTTTTGCCTTCCGAGACTAAGCATTGTCTCCATCTGCATTTCCTTGCATTGCATAAGGCTACCTTTCTGCCTTCTGAGACTAAGCGTTGTCTCCATCTGCATTCCTTGCATTGCATAAGGCTACCTTTCTGCCTTCCGAGACTAAGAGCTGTCTCCATCTGCATTCCTTGCATTGCATAAGGCTACCTTTCTGCCTTCCGAGACTAAGCGTTGTCTCCATCTGCATTCCTTGCATTGCATAAGGCTACCTTTCTGCCTTCCGAGACTAAGCGTTGTCTCCATCTGCATTTCCTTACATTGCATAAGGCTAACTTTCTGCCTTCTAAGGTTAAGCTCTACCTCCATCTTGCATGGCTGAAATAACACCACATTATCTTTCTTGCATGGCTGAAATATCGCCACTTTTACTTAGATCAAGCAATCGGCTGAAATATCGCCAAACTTTATTTAAATCTTCTGTCGGCTAAAATATCGCCATTTTTATTTTTTACATCGGTTGAAACATCGCCTGTGTTATTTAAATTTCCGTCGGCTGAAATATTGACATTTACGCTTTCGCATCGGCAGAAACATCGCCCGTGTCATTTAAATTTCCGTCGGCTGAAACATCGCCATTTTTATTTTTGACATTGGATGAAACATCACCTGTGTTATTTAAATTTCCGTCGGCTAAAATATCGTCATTTATGCTTTTGCATCGGCTGAAATGCCGCCAAATCTTGCATCACATGGGCTGAAATATTGCCAAACTGTCCAAAGGCGTCATCGTTCAGAGGCATCATCTTTATAGCCCGAGAACACCATGCCATGGCCCGAGGACCTCACTTTATATCTTGCACATCATTATTCAAAGGCATCATAGTTCAGAGGCGCCATTATCATAGCCCGAGAACGTCATCTCATAGCCTGCGAATCCTTTAATTTTGCGCTTCATGGCCCAGGACATCATGGTCCGAGGACGTCATGCTAACCGTCCAAGGACAACATTCATAGTCCAACGGGAACTTGCATCACGTTTAAGTTTATGCATGATATGCGCCTATATTGCTCACTTGCAGGTACACCGGCTAGCAACGACCGTCTTAGCAGGAGCGATCCCGCTCCGATTCTCGCAGCCGATTGGCTGCCCAGGTACCTCTTGTCTCTCCAAAACCTTGCATCCATCCTTTCGAATCTCCATCGGCATGTTCCATCAATGGTTCCTGAACTACATGTGGCCTGATTCCTGTAAAACCAGGGATATGCCGGCAGCTCAGAAGCCAGAGCGCGGACAAAGTTACTTTTCAATCGCCATTTTCGGTCAAAATTGGCCATCTTATCTTTACCCGACAACTCTTTCATCCTTCCAGGATAAAGAGGGGCAGCTGTTGATACATAATTTTTCCCTATATATTTTCTATATATACTCAAATACTTTCAAAATAGTATATGTATGCATATATAATCATGCCCAAAGGTTTTGGTATTTTTCCTCAATTTTTTTAAGGGTTTTTAGAATTAATTTATTGTCTATTTTTGAAAGTGCAAAATCCAAAATTATTCCCAAATTATCATTTTTGGCGAATAACGTATTTCATTCTCATATTTAAAATAAAATATAATTAATGTAATTTTTACAAATTTATTCGGAATTCTTAAAGCTTAATTGCATGAAATTGCAATTATAGCCTATTTTATAATTAATCGTGTTTTATAATTATAAAATTGTTCCTAATATTTTTAGATTATTTTTTATATATTATTCATCAGTTCAGTGTTTTTAATTTACTTTTAAATTATTTTTAGCTATTTTTATTAAATAAAATGGGAAAAATGGCTATTTAGAACTTGGCCCTATTTCTTTGCAATTTTAGCCTTAATTACACCCAATTCAAACCCCAATTTCAATCCCTTAATTGACGACCCAATTTTAATTTCAACCCGCCCCAAACCCGTTTGATCTAACCCGTCCGCTTCCCATTTTTAAATCCTGGTCGTTGATTGTTTTAATCAACGGCCCTCATCCACTCTTTCCTTTTTTAATTATACCTACCCCAACCCTAATCCCCATTTCTCTTAGACAGCCGCCCCCAAACTCTCTTTTCTCTCAAAACGCTCTCAAGCACTCAAAACCCTAATCGCCTCCCTTGTCTTCTCCTACCATTATCTCACCGGAGTCCATGGCTTCTCAGGCCATGGACGGTCTGTGCTCGCCTTCCTTCACTCCCAAACCATGGGTGTTCAAGATTTCGAGGTCTGACCTCGATGGCATAAGTTCATATCCTCTACAGATCTATGGTGCTATGGCCTCTCCGGCCCTGTTCCGACGCATTCGAGCTTTAAGAGCCTAGCTATGGCCATCTCTGACTCCAGACTGGATTCTCTTCCAAGCCTTCTCATTTCTAGGGTTCCATAGAGAACCTAAAGCTATTCGAGGTTTTTCTCTGGTTGTTTTCTTAGATCTATGCTATATATGTGCTATATTCGACATTTTAAGGGTTTTCCCCAATTTTCTTTTTAAAATCATTTGATTTTCAAATTAGGGTTTCTGAAAACTTTCTGATTCTTTCTTCTCTTTTCTTTATGTGTGTTTGTCTGTGTTTATCTCGTATATTTTCTTCTCTATTATGCATGTACTTGATCTTCTGTTTTTCTTTCTATTTAAGCATGATCCTTCTATGCTTTGCATTTTTACTGTGCCTTTAGACTAAGCTCGCATGATTATATTTGCTATGTTTTCCTACATGGTTTCTATTGTATGTGTCTCCTACTAGTTTCTTTATGTTTGCTTGCTTCACCTGATTTTACCGAGTTCTTCCTAAACATGCTTCATCTACTGTTTCCTAAGTTTATACATCACCTCTTTTCTTTTCTAAAACTTTCTTAAGTTCCGAGTCTTCTTTAAAACATGTTCTTTATGCTTTTTCATTCTGTTGCTTCAAACCTACTACTGTGTCTGTGTCTTTGCTCATGAGGCTCTGAAAGAGACCTCTAAGTCTATTTCAATGGCTTGCCTTATCCACTCTGTATCATACTCGGATAAAAATCCTAGGGTTTGGGTCTTTGCATGTTTGACTCTAGGGTTCTGCTCTAAAAGACCCTGGGCTCTCGAACTCATGCAGAGTTTACAATCAATTTGGAATTTCCTATTTATGAATTAAAACCTCTTATGACCGTCTCTTTGTTTGATACTAGCATGCTTATATACGAGGGTTTTTTTCTTCTAAATTGATTCTTTAGCTTGTAATTGATTTCAATCTCCTTTTACTAAGGCTTGATTGATTTTTGTTACTGATTTTTACAACTTAACCTCTTTTCCCCTTTTCCTGACTAAGTTCATTCAAAGGCTTTTAAATTTCTGGCTGTTTGATTACTGTATTTTACTTATTCTCTCAAAATCGTATACTATAGGCTTCTTACCTTAAATAGACTATATGAACTTACCCCTATTATGCTACTCTAAAAAGGTTTTCATTAATTTCATTTCCTTAATTACCCATCCCCGTTTGAAATCAAATCCCTTCGACTAAGGGAGATCCTCTTTGATTGACTGAAATTTTATTTCCTTGCCTTTTGGTACTCGTTTCTGCACAATAAAAAGAGAGTTCTTTCTGCACCTCTAAAGAATACACTTCACACTTCAGAAGAATTACACACACTCGACACAGACACCTCTATCTTTGAAATATACTATACTCTCTCTACTATTACTCTCTACCTTCTCTACTACTACTGAGCATTCCGCTCCTTTCTCTCCTACTGTCTGAATATTTCTGGAGTTCCTCTGAATTCCCAAGTGCTTGCTGAAATTTGAGTTGCTCTTGTTAATTCTTTCTGGCTATTTATTTGCTGTTGTTTCTCTGCTGTACTAGAACTGAAAAACTGGTATGTATTTCTAATTTAAATAACACCCTCCTATTATGTGTTTACTTTTCCTCTTCTACACCTCTTTCACTATGTGTTTATTTATGCTTCCTGCACTATGCAATTACATTCAAGTCTGTTATGCCCTTTCTTTATGATTTGCACCTTCAGTCTGCTATGCTCTCCTGTCTCTCTTTAATATGTTTTCATGCAAATCCCTTCCCTCTATTCCCTTTTGCATGTTAGTACTGTTCTGAATCATGGCAGCATCTTATATTACTGTCCATGATCTAGAACCAGACTCTCCTGAGTCTCTACTCAAATGCTTTCCCATTCCCTCTCCCCTTTATGTGTTGAGCTTTAACTTGGGCCTGGTAGTGTCCTAATCACCACTCAGACCCTAAGTTTGACTCCCCAGAGTCTGCTCCTATTTGTTTGACCTAAGCAGGGGATCAGGGGTGTGCCAGCCTATGCCATGGCTGGGCAGGACCACCCTCTGCTATGGTTCCTCTCTCACTTTGTACTCCTTCCTAGTTTCCTAAGTTCTACCCCCCCCCCCTTTGGTAAGCCATGCTTTGGGACCCTAGAGTTCCCTCTAAACATGGATGCCTAAGGGCTGGTAATTCCACACTTGCACCATTCTGTTACAATATTTATTATTCAGAGTGTAAGCATTGCCTGGGGTCCTGGAGGCTCCTTGGAACATTGAAACACTCTGAGTAAGAGAGGGCCTTGGAATCTGGAATCTGGATTTGGTGAAACACATGCTATTGGATATTGAGATTGAATTAGGCTGCTCGGATCTAGCTGTAGGTTGTGATGTTTTTTTTTCATTGTTTTCTTTCTTTCTTCTGATTCTGTAATAACCATTAAAAAGAACTTTGAAAATATTAGTAAAGGGCATGGGAGGGGTTTACTTTACTGCTAAAGGGTAGACATCATGCCCATAGGACCAATGTTGTTATTCAATCATTTAGATATCATGCCTATAGGATCAACGCTTTAAGTCACCTAGAGATCATGTCTATAGGCTTTTGCATTCTTTTCAATCATTTAGAAATTATGTCTATAGGATTTAATGTTCAACCATGCCGCAAATCAGTAGATATCCTGTATATAGGATCTAATAATCAAACAATGAATTGCATATAGAAATCATGCCTATAGGAAATGCTTAAACGCTAGGCAAACTGTAGGTTAATATTCATTTCGTAACCAGTTTAATCGCAATAATGTTTCTTTAATCAGGACATAGAAAATCTGCCTATAGGGTTTAATGCTTTATCATCTTGCAAATCATTAGAAACCCTGTCTATAGGACTTAATATTCATGTAAGAATTTGCATATATAAACCATGTCTATAGGAAATGCATACGCGTTAGGCAAAACTATAGGATAACCAAACCTGCCATCCATTTACCCACTTTGTAATAAGTTCTAAAATCCAGAACAAGTCTGTCTCGCTTAATCTGTTTGAGTAATAATAACTGGGTAACTGGTTTTAACGTTTCAGTGCCGCGTTTTCAATATAAAACTCTTATGAGCATGCATTGCCTTTAAAATTTCTGCAAATCTGTCCGAAGCAATTCTTGTAAATTTTCTGCTCATCTCTTGAAGCTATCTTTCAAACAGTCCTTTAATTCACTCTTTCTTTTAAGGTGTTCTGCATTTTTAACTCTCCTGCATTTTCACTCAAACAAATCTGCAGATTCCAAAGTCATTTCTGACCTTCAGCGATTTTCAACTTCCTATTTAAATTCTTATGCATTAGGCTCTTGTCTAAAATCAGTTTTTTCTGAATAATTTGTTTAAAATACTTCAATCTCTGACAATTGGATCCGAGTTGCCTAATGTAGACTTTTTATCTGATTCTATGTGTTAAACTAGTCTGTCAGCCGCTTAGGTTTAATTTAAAGACCAAACCAGTATGTGAAAGGCATGCTAAACTATATGCTATATGACTAACGGGGTTTTATGTGAGCCTTGCATGGTTCTTTGTCAATCCCCTTATTTGCTATTTGTTTTGGTTGTCGCTACTAGCGTTTTGTCCTTTTTAAACCCCATATATGCCTCTACCCCTTTCTTTCCCTTTAGGATTAGAAGTCCTAATACCCCAGGACAGATAGGTTGGGACGAGTATTAGCATGCAATAAGTAAACGAGACTAATCGTGTTTAATACCTTAACGGGTTGGGAAGGGTAGAATATGGATATGATGATCGGTGCGCTAATATTTCGTGCGACCCCTCTTTGAGAAGTGATTGCTGGATATTGTACTGATGTGATCCATATTGTATTTAAACCTAAGACCTCTTTCCCTTTTTCTTTACTTGTATAATGTTTTTTTTTATGTTTCAATTAATCCCACTCTTTTAAATCACTTATGTCCTTTCCCTTCTTTTTCTAAAATTTTCAATTTTGTATGTAACTACTATGTGCAAGTTTTATGTGTTTCTTTCTACTCTTCTTAAAGTCACAACTACGCATGGTCGGGAACCACACTAGTGGATCTTGAGGGGTGCCTAACACCTTCCCCTCGATATAATCTCAAGCCCTTACCCGAACTCTGGTTTTTCTTTCAAAATCTTCTTCTTTTTTAAGTGTCCTAATGCACTATTATCATTAGGTGGCGACTCTCCAAATTCCATAACCCGATTCCTCAAAAGGGAATGAGAGTTGTTTTGTCCATAATGTGTAAACCCGATTTCGCCTTTAGAAAAAGGGGGCGTCGATATTTGTGTGGCACCAATTTGAGGCTTTACAATGAATTGTGGATCGAAAAGATTACTTGAAAACGAGGTAACTCTATTGCCTAACTTTGTAAGAGGGAATTTTTCCTATACGTGCGATAAATGATTATTTTCGCACAAAGTGATGAGAGTCTGCATGTAGCTAAAAATCATGCTTATGTTCGGGTGGTTCTACGACTCTACCATGCATTTCTTTTATTATGTGTACCCAACTTGCTAGTTTAATTACTTATATTAAGTTTTGAAATTTGATAAAGGATTTGTAAAGACTAAGCTTCACTACTTTATATTTTAGCGGGTTACTTAACTGTTGGTGAAAATTATACCTTCCTTGAGTATTATTCTTATGTAGTGGCCGTTAATAAGAGTCGTGGAGTATCCTCCATTCCTATGGATTTGTCTGATCACCTCAAAAGTATAATAGATGTATATATGGTCGATCCTCGATAGTGTACACATTATTCTGAATCGTAACGTACAAGCTGGACATACATCATGCGTGATATTGCTCAGTGTCCGATTATACATGATATTTCTTCCACGACTTGAGAATTTATAATTACCTGATGACTCTTTTTTGTTGAAATCAGTATATGGTAGTTGGAGATTCTAGTTGATATCTAGTTAAGGAAGCACTTATTTATTATTCATTATTGCGTTATTACTGATGTATTCCATGCCTATTTATAATGTGATGACCCGGCCAGTCGTCTTAAGAGTTAACGCCCCAATCCTCTATTAACAGCTTTCCCCGTGTTTATTTATGCTATTTCAATTTTCCGGGATGTTCTGTTTTAAGATTTGGAGAGTTTTGGGACACTTATTCCCTAAATCAGAGCTTAAGTGCTGGAAAGTTGACCGTATTCAAAACTGTGTGAAGACGGCCTCATAATAGAAATCTGATGGTTCTGTTAACTCTGTTAGGTGATTTCGGGCTGAGGGGCATGTTCGGATTGTGTTTTGGAGGTTCGTAGATAATCTAGGATTGAAATACCGAAAGTTTAATTTTTGAAGTTTTTGGCCCGATAGTGAGATTTTGGTCTGAGGGTCGGAATGGAATTTCGAGAGTTACAGTAGTTCCGTTGTGTCATTTTGGATGTGTGTGCAAAATTTCGGGTCATTCGGATGTGGTTTGGTTGGGTTTTTAATCAAAAGCATCAATTAGAAGATTTTGGAATTCTTAAGCTTGAATCCGACGTGAAATTAGTGTTTTGAGTGTTCCGGAGATTGGAAAGAGTTTGAATGATATTTTAGGATTGGTTGGCATGATTGGTTGAGGTGCCGGGAGCTCGGGTGTGTTTCAGATGTTCAACGGACCATTTTTGGACTTGGAAAGATTGCAGATTTTCTGCTGTTGTGTTGAAGATAAAATACTCACTGTGTTCGCGAGAGGGACTCGCATTCGCGTAGAGCATCTGGGTGAAGCAGCTATTTTGTGCTTCGCATTCGCGATGATGTCCCGCGTTCGTAAAGGAAAGGACCTGTTGGTCTTCGCGTTCGCGACATGGGTCTTGCGTTCGCGTAGGGTACATTAGTGTATGCTACCCGTTCGCGATTGGACCTCGCGTTCGCGAAAGAGGAAATTAGCCCAGTACGATCTTTGTGCATCGCGTTCGCGTGATGCCCGTAGCATACGTGAAGGTTGGTGAAGTTGAGGTATCGCGTTCGCGATGCGGTGATCGCATTTGCAAAGTAGAGTTTTGGTCAATGGAATTTTTGAGCTTCGCGAACGCGAGGCTTTGACCGCGTTCACGAAGAAGGATTTAAATGCATGGGCATAATGTTTTAAAGGGCCTATTCCGCGATTTTTAGCCTAGGTTCCTCCATTTTTAGGCAATTCTGAAACTTTTTGAAGAGGGTTGAAGAGGGGTTCAAGCGGAATCACTTGGAGGTACCATATTTTGACTTCATAACTCGTTTTTACGTGATTAAAGACCTAATTAGTGGTGGAAAGTTTTGAAAAATGTGTAATTAGGGCTTGAGATTAAGTGACCTTAAAAGGGGTATTTGAGGGGTCAATTAAACTCCAATTTCAGTGTTCTTGTTATTCATAGACTCGTGAGAGTATGACGATTCTGAAAATATAAATTTCACCCTATACCGAGATGTGGGCCTGAGGGGCGTTTTGGTCATTTTACCTAATATTGCATATTAACTTAGAATTTAATTGTAGAATCAGTTACATAAAGTGTTATTTATAATATGCAATTGAATTGAATAGATTTGGGCCATTTGAAATCGAATACTCGTGGCAAGGGCGTGGTTCCAGGTTGATTTGAGCTTGTTCGAGGTAAGTGGCTCGCCTAACCTTGTGTGGGGGACTTTTTCCTTAGGATTTGGTATATTTGATAATTGAAATGCCTTGAGCTGACGAGTGCGTACTTGTGCTAATTGTTGGAAATCCGGTTTTCATTAAGTAACTACTAGAATGTTTTCTTTCCTATTTTATTACTTGTACTATTTAAGCCTGTGTTTGCTTAGGAAAGCATGTCTAAGTGATTAAATTGACTTACTTGTTCAACTGCTTTACCTGAATTCTGTGCAGCATGCTAGGCTAGACTATTTATTTGCCTTAATATGAAGTTTGATATTTCTGAGCATTTCTCCTGTTGCTGCTGTGTATTTACATTGGGACTATGGATGTGGGATTCTGGTAGATCCCCCTGCATAGTTATATGGAAATACGGGAATGCACCAGGTGGATTCCCCCAGTACTGGGTATTTATGTTTGGTACTACGGAATAGGATTCCGGTAGATCCCCATGTATTATGAGCTGGACAATGGGGCGGTTCCCGAACGACTTAGTGGATATGTATAATTAGGACTACAAGACGGTATCCTGAAAGATCCCTGATTGATAATATTGGTGTCGAGCTATATTTCCTTTTGTGTTTACGTGCTTCTGTACAATTGTTGTTGTCCTTTATATTCCGCGTTACTTTACTGCTGTACTTATTTATACTGCTCTATTCTTCACTGTCGAACTTTTTCTTTTATTTAATCTCAGTAGGGCCCTAACCTTTCCTCATCACTACTCAACTGAGGTTAGGCTTGACACTTACTATGTACCGTTGTGGTATACTCATGCCCTTTCTGCGCATGTTTTTCATGTGCAGACCTAGGTACTTCTACCCAGTCCTTTCACCCCTGAGGCGAGGCGATTGCTCTAGCGACTTTGAGGTATATCTGGCGCATTCACAAACCAAGGAGTCCCTTTTTATTCCTACTTTTAGCAATTAGCCCTTCTGTATTTTCTGTTATTGTTAGATATTCCGGAGTTAGAGCTATGTCATATTTCTTAGCTTGTGATTCATGGGTTTTCGGGTTTTGGGAGTATGTAGTAGTATTGAGAAGTTAAGTATTGTGTATGCTGAGTGGCATTTTAAATATTGTTCTTCTGGTTACTTTTGGCTTTCGATTATTTCTTCCACAAGTTTTATTTATGTTCCGCATTATTAGGATTACCTAGTCGTGGAGACTAGGTTCCGTCATGACAGTTCACGGAGGGCGAAATGAGGTCGTGACAAGTTGGTATCAGAGCTCTAGTTTCATAGGAGTCATGGATCATAAGCCGGTTTATAACAGTCTCGCTGATTGGTACGGAGACGTCTGCACTTATCTACGAGAGGCTATTTAACTGTTAGGAAAATTTCCACTTCATTTGATTTCCTTGTCGTGCGATATTTTGACATTACAATACTAAACTTCTGCCTTCTACTCTCTCGCAAATGGTGAGGACACGTGCTACCCGAGATGATCAAGAAACCCGCACCCCCTACTGCAGCCATCAGAGGCCGGGGTAGAGGCTGAGGATGCGCACGTGGTGCAACCACAACACCTGCGCGAGCTTCTACTGAGGAGCCACCAGTAGTGCCAGTCGGAGTCTAGGCACCTGACACACCTACTACTACTACCACGCCAGCACTTCAGGAGACTCTGGCACAGTTTATGAGCATGTACACCATTTTGGCTCAGGCAGGGTTGCTTCCCGTTGCTGCAGCTACATCCCAGGCTGGGGGAGAAGCATAGACTCCCACCGCCCGCACTCCTAAGAAGCAAGTGTATGTTGATCAGGTCCCAGAGGTTATTCGTGTGCAACTTGTAGCCCAAGGCCATCCCGAGGACAGTGGAGCGAGTTCAGAGGATGAGCAGCAGTGACTTGAGAGGTTCAAGAAGTATGATCCTCCTGTATTCATGGTATTCTATTTAACCAGATTCTATGAAGATGTATCATGACCACAAATAACATTACTAGTGGCAGTGGATAAAGAAAGACATAGTTGAGTATGTGCCGAGATGTCTAAATTGCCAGCAGGTTAAGTATGAGTATTAGTGGTCAGGTGGCATACTTCATCCGATAATTATACTAGAGTGGAAGTGGAAGTGTATCACTATAGACTTCATAGTTGGGTGTTGCAGACGTTGAGGAAATTTGATGTCGTTTTGTTCATTAACGAAGGTTGACCAAGTCGGCACACTTTATTCTGGTGTGTCTAAGTACACTTCAAAGCGGTTGGCCCAGATTATATCTAGAAAATTGTCTCGTTGCATGGTATGCCTATTTTAGTTATTTTAGATAGACCCCCTCAGTTTAGTTCACAATTCTGGAGAGCAATATAGAGTGAGTTGGAATTGGGGTAGAGTTCAGCACGACCTTTCATCCGCGGATTGACGGTCAGTCGCAACGGACAATTAAGGTCATAGAAGAAATTCTCAGAGCATGCGCGCTTGACTTTGGAGGGCAGTGGGATCGATTATTACTTTTGGCCGAGTTTTCTTATAACATCATTTATCAGTCTAGCATCGATATTGTTCCATTTGACGCTTTATTTGGTCGGTGATATCATTCCCCTATCGGTTGGTTTGAGTCCGGCGAGGCTAAGTTATATGGTACTAATTTGGTAAATGATGCCTTGGATAAGGTAAAGTTGATGCAGGAGTGACTTCTCACAACTCAGTCTAGAGAAAAGAGTTACCTGATTAAGAAGGCACGTGATTTATCCTTTATGGTATGAGAAAAGGTTCTCTTGATTGTCTACTCGATGAAGGGTATCACGAGGTTCTGAAATAAGGGAAAGTAGAGTCTGAGGTTCATTGGCCTGTTGGAGGTGTTGGAGAGAGTTGGAGAGGTTTCCTACAAGCTTGCTTTACCTCCCAGGTATGATTCTAGATCCGTTCGAGGACGAACATTTGTTAAAGAGGTGGTGAATGTAATGACTTAATCGGCCATTTTTCTTTGTTGATCCTTGTTCCCCTATTTAAGACTCCCTGTATGTGTTCTTACTATTTTATGACTTACGGGGATGGTTTATGTAATGACCCTACTGGTCATTTTGCTTTCTAGATCCCCTTTCCCCTAATTAATACTCCCCATACGTGCCTTAAACATTTTATGACTTGCAGGGATGGTTGACTTTTATTTGGAAGGGCCCAGGATGAAATCAGAACACTTGATTCCTTAATAGTGTCCTGATTGCCCTAGTTTGACGTGAGCCAACATTTTCAATAAATGACCTCAAAACTGGGATTTGATGGTTCCAATAGGTTTGTATGATGATTTTTGACTTGGACGTGTGTTAGATTGACCCGGGAGTGTTTCGACTCTTAATGTTGATAGAAGGTTTTCAAGTTCTTTAAATTTAGTTTGGAGTAGATTTTGGTGTTATCAAGATTTGTTTGGGATTCCAGGCTTGTGAATAGTTTTGTATGGTAATATTTGACTTGTACTCAAAATTTGGTGTCATTCCGAGTAGTCTAAGTATGATTTGGTGCGTTCGGAGTAAGTTGAAAAGCTTGAAGTTCATTATTTGATTCCATTTGATTTCGGGGTGTGATTCTTTGTTTTGATGTTGTTTTATGTGTTGCGAGGGTTTGAGCAGGTTTGTTTTATGTTCAAGAACTTGTTGGTATGCAGGGACGAGGCCCTGAGGGACGGGGGTGCTATTCAGACGATATGCGTAACATGTTTTAACTTCGGAGAACTGTTGAACACAACTGGGATATGTTGCTTTCGCACCTGTAAAAAATTGGTCGTAGGTGCGACACCGTAGAAGCAGCCGGATAGATGCAGGTGCGAGTTTTTGCTAGGTGGACTGAGTGCGCAGGTGCGCAACCGCAAAAGCACTTGAAATCCGCAGAAGCAGAATAGAGCTGAGGAGACAAGGACGCGAGTGCAAGGGCTCGACTGCATCTGGGAGCCCGCAGATGCGAAGAAGGCATCATAGAATAGGAAGGGGATAGCTTTGTTATGACCACATCTGAGATGTAATTTTCGTAGATGCAGATCCGCTAAACCAGTGAAATTTCCGCAGAAAGCGAAAACCGCTTGGGGCAAAAGGGTGCCTTTATATCGGGTCTTAGGCTCTTTTTCTCTCATTTTCACTTTAGGTTGGTCTGTTTGGAGCTCATGGAGAGGGATTTTTACCCTATCATTATAAGGTAAGTAATTAGTACCTAATGTGAGTTTAATACATGAATTTTGGGTAGATTTTAACATATATAATTATGGAAACTTTAGGATTTAGTTGAAAAACCTAGGTTTTGATAAAAATAGGATAAGACCACAAAAATGATTATGGAATTGAGAAAAAATTATATATTTGGGGTCGTGAGGTTATGGGTAACGTTTATTTTTAAAAAATTCTGGAATCCTAGCATGTGGACACGTGGGTCAATTTTAGGAATCTTCCAATATGGCTTGGGTAATTACTCGAATAGTTAAATTATAAGCTCTTGAGCATATGTTGATTAATTTATACAATATTTGGCTAGTTTCTGTGGCACCGATTTGAGTCTTTAATATGAATTGTGGACCGGAAAGAAAACTTGAAAACGAGGTAAGTCTCTTGCCTAACTTTGTAAGAGGGAATTTTTCCTTTAGGTGATATAAATGATTATATTCTAATAATTGTGGGTGCTACATGCGCACAAAGTGATGAGAGTCAGCATGTAGCTAAAAAACATGCTTATGTTCGGGTCGTTTTAGGAATCTACCATGTATTTCTTGTATTATGTGTACCCAACTTGCCAGTTTAATTACTTATATTATATTTGAAATTTGATAAAGGATTTGTAAAGACTAAGCTTCACTACTTTATATTTTGGCGGGTTACTTAACTGTTGGTGAAAATTATACCTTCCTTGAGTATTATTCTTATGTAGTGGCCGTTAATAAGAGTTATAGAGTATCCTCCATTCCTATGGATTTTCCCGAACGCCTTAACTGTATAATAGATACATATACGATCGATCATCGACAATGTACACATTATTCTGAATTGTACCGTACAAGCTCGACATCCATCGTGCGTGATATTGCTCAGAGTCCGATTATACGTGATATTTCTTCCACGATTTGAGAATTTATAATTACTTGATGAATCTTTTTTGTTGAAATTAGTATGTGGTAGTTGGAGATTCTAGTTGATATCTAGTTAAGGAAGCACTTATTTATTATTCATTATTGCGTTATTACTGATGTATTCCATGCCTATTTATAATGTGATGACTCGGCCGGTCGTCTTAAGAGTTAATGCCCCAATCCTCTATTAACAGCTTTCCCCGTATTTATTTATGCTATTTCAATTTTCCGGGATGTTTTGTTTTAAGATTTGGAGAGTTTTGGGACACTTAAGTGTTGGAAAGTTGACCGTATTCGGAACTGTGTGAAGACGGCCTTAGAATGAAAATCCGATGGTTCCGTTAACTCCGTTAGGTGATTTCGGGCTTAGGGGCGTGTTCGTATTGTGTTTTGGAGGTCCGTAGCTAATTTAGGCTTGAAATACCGAAAGTTAAATTTTTGAAATTTCCGGTCCGATAGTGAGATTTTAATCCGAGGGTCGGAGTTGAATTTCGAGAGTTACAATAGTTCCGTAGTGTCATTTGGGATGTGTGTGCAAAATTTCAGGTCATTCGGCTGTGGTTTGGTTGGGTTTTTATCAAAAGCATAAATTAGATGATTTTGGAATTCTTAAGCTTGAATCCAATGCGAAATTGGTGTTTTGATGTTGTTTTGAGCAATCCGAAGATTGGAAATAGTTTGAATGATGTTTTAGGATTGGTTGGCTTGATTGGTTGAGGTCTCGTGGGCCTCGGGTGTGTTTTGGATGCTCAACGGACCATTTTTGGACTTGGAAAGATTGCTAATTTTCTGCTGTTGTGTTGAAGAGAAAATACTCATTGTGTTCGCGAGAGGGTCTCGCATTCGCGTAGAGCATCTGGGTGAAGCAACAATTTTGTGCTTCACGTTCGCGATGATGTCCCACGTTCGCGAAGGTAAGGGCCCGTTGGTTTTCACGTTCGCGATGATGTCCCGCGTTCCCTTTGGATTTGGTATATCTGATAATTGAAATGCCTTGTACGTAAAGTGACGAGTGCGTACTTGTGCTAATTGTTGGAAATCCGGTTTTCATTAACTACTGGTATGTTTTCTTTCCTGTCTTATTACTTGTACTATTTAAGCCTGTGTTATCTTAGGAAAGCATATCTAAGCGATTAAATTGCCTTACTTGTTCATCTGCTTTACCCAAATTGTTTGCAGCATTCTACGTTAGACTATTTGTTTTCCTTAATATGAAGTTTGATATTTCTGAGCATTTCTCCTGTTGCTGCTGTGTATTTACATTGGGACTACGGATGTGGGATTCCTGTAGCTCCCCCCTTGTCTGTTTACATTTAGGACTACAGATGTGGGATTCCGGTAGATCCCCCTGCACAGTTATATGGAAATAGGGGAATGCACCCGGTGGATTCCCCCAGTACTAGGTATTTATGTTTGGTACTACGGAACGGGATTCCGGTAGATCCCCATGTACTATGAGCTGGACTACGGGACGGTTTCTCGAACAACTTAATGGATATGTATATTTAGGACTACAGGATGGTATCCTAAAAGATCCATGGTTGATAATATTGGTGTCGAGCTATATTTCCTTTTGTGTTTACGTACCTCTGTACAATTGTTGATGTCCTTTATATTCTGCATTACTTTACTGCTGTACTTATTTATACTGCTCTATTCTTCACTGTCGAACTTCATCTTTAATTTAATCTCAGTAGGGACCTGACCTTTCCGCGTCACTACTCAACCGAGGTAAGGCTTGGCACTTACTGAGTACCACTGTTGTGTACTCATGCCCTTTCTGCGTATGTTTTCATGTGCAGATCCAGGTACTTCTACCCAGTCCTATCACCCCTAAGGTGAGGCGACTGCTCTAGCGACTTTGAGGTATATCTACCGTGTTCGCAAACCAAGGAGTCCCTTTCTATTCGTGCTTTTCAGTATTTAGCCCTTCTGTATTTTCTGTTATTGTTAGATATTGCGGATTTAGAGCTATGTAGTATTTCTTAGCTTGTGATTCATGGGTTTTCGGGTTTTGGGTGTATGTATTAGTATTGAGAAGTTAAGTATTGTGTATGTCGAGACGCATTTTAAATATTGTTCTTTCGGTTATTTTTTGGCTTTTGATTTTTTCTTCCGCAAGTCTTGTTTATGTTTTGCATTGTTAGGTCATGGAGACTAGGTGCCGTCACGACAGTTCATGGAGGGCGAACCGGGGTCGTGACATGTTGGTATTAGAGCTCTAGTTTCATAGGAGTCATGGATCACAAACTAGTTTATTATAATCTCACTGATCGGCACGGAGACGTCTTCACTTATCT
The DNA here is from genome assembly GCA_026770625.1 of Nicotiana glauca. Classification (NCBI taxonomy): domain Eukaryota; kingdom Viridiplantae; phylum Streptophyta; class Magnoliopsida; order Solanales; family Solanaceae; genus Nicotiana; species Nicotiana glauca. The sequence continues at coordinate 39,571 of MU691402.1, forward strand.
ACAAGAGGCTACGTAACTATTAGGAAAATTTCCACTTTATTTGATTTCCTTGACGTGCGATATTTTGACATCACAATTCCAAACTTCTGTCTTCTACTCTCTCGCAGATGGTGAGGACACGTGCTACCCGTGATGATCAGGCACCCGCGCCCCCACTGGAGCCATTAGAGGCCCGGATAGAGGCCGAGGACGGGCACGTTGTGCTGCCATAACACCTGTGCGAGTTATCACTGAGGAGCCACCAGCAGTGCCAGTCGGAGTCCAGGCACCTGACATACCTGCTACGACTACCACGCCAGCACTTCAGGAGATTCTGGCACAGTTTATGAGCATGTACACCTTTTTGGCTCAGGCAGGGTTTCTTCCCCTTGCTGCAGCTACATCCCAGGTGGGGGGGGGGGGGGGG
>MU691402.1:40798-73342 GCA_026770625.1 Nicotiana glauca
CCCGGGGGGGGGGGGGGGGAGGAGCATAGACTCCCGCCGCCCGCACTCCTAAGAAGCGAGTGCATGTTTATCAGGTCCCAAAGGTTATTCCTTTACAGTCAGTAGCCCCAGTCCATCCCGAGGACAGGGGAGCGACTTTAGAGGATGAGTAGCGGAGACTTGAGAGGTTCAAGAAGTATGATCCTCTTGTATTTACGGTATTTTATTTAACCAGGTGCTATGAATATGTATGATGATCAGAGGTAACATAACTAGTGGTAGTGGATAAAGAAAGACATAGTTAAGTATGTGTCGAGATGTCTAATTTGTCAGTAGTTTATGTATGAGCTTTAGAGGCCAGGTGGCTTACTTCATCGGATAATTATGCTGGAGTGGAAGTGGAAGTGTATCACTATGGAATTCGTAGTTGGGTGTCGCAGACGTTGAGGAAATTTGATGTCGTTTGGGTCATTGACGAAGGTTGACCAAGCTGGCACACTTTATTCCAGTATGTTTACGTACTCTTCAAAGCGGTTGGCCGTGATTTATATCCAAAAAATTATCTGGTTGCATGGTGTGACTATTTTTATTATTTTAGATTGACCCCCTCAGTTTAGTTCACAATTCTGGAGAGCAGTATAGAGTGAGTTAGGCACCGGGGTAGAGTTCAGCATGGCCTTTCATGCGCGGATCGACGGTCAGCCGCAACGGACAATTAAGGTCATAGACGATATTCTCAGAGCATGTGTGCTTGACTTTGGAGGGCAGTGGGATCGATTCTTACTTTTGGCCGAGTTTGCTTATAACATCAGTTATCAGTCTATCATCGAGATTGTTCTATTTAAGACTTTATGTGGTCGGTGATATCATTCCCTCTCTGTTGGTTTGAGTCCGGCGAGGCTAGGTTATATGGTACTGATTTGGTAAATGATGCCTTGGATAAGGTAAAGTTGATGCAGGAGTGACTTCTCACAGCTCAGTCTAGAGAGAAGAGTTACGTGGATAAGAAGGCACATGATTTATCCTTTATGGTGTGCGAAAAGGTTCTCTTGAAAGTCTCATCGATGAAGGGTATCATGAGGTTCTGAAATAAGGGAAAGTAGAGTCCGAGGTTCATTGGCCTATTGGAGGTATTGGAACGAGTTAGAGAGGTTACCTACAAGCTTTCTTTACCTCCCAGTCTATCAGGAGTACATCTGCTTTTTCACGTGTCTATGATCCAGAAGTACCATGCCAATATGTCACATGTGTTATATTACAACAGAGTTTAGCTAGATGATAACTTGAGTTATGAGGAAGATCCAAATTCCATTATTGCTAGGCAGGTCCGCCAATTAAGGTCTAAGAAGATTTCAGCGGTAAAAGTCCAGTGGAGGGATCCGCCAGACGACGAGGCAATTTGGGTGGCAGAGGAGGACATGTGCACTTCTTTATCACCCCAGGTATGATTCAAGATCCGTTTTAGGATGAACAATTGTTAAAGGGGTGGTGAATTTAATGACTTGATCGACCATTTTTCTTTCTTGATCCTTGTTCTCCTATTTAAGATTCCCTGTATGTGTTTTTACTATTTTATGACTTGCGGGGATGGTTTATGTAATGACTCAACTGGTCATTTTGTTTTCTAGATCCTCTTTCCCCTAATTAAAATTCCCATATGTGCCTTAACCATTTTATGACTTGCGGGGATGGTTGACTTTTGTTTGGAAGGGTTTGGGTTGAAATCAGAACACTTGATTCCTTAATAGTGGCCTAAGTTCCCAAGTTTGACTTGTGCCAACATTTTTAGTAAATGACCTCGAAACTGGGATTTGATAGTTCCAATAGGTTTGTAAGATGATTTTTGACTTCGACGTGTATTCGATTGACCCAAGAGTGTTTCGACTCTTAATGTTGAAAGAAGGTTTTCAAGTTCTTTAAATTTAGTTTGGACTAAATTTTGGTGTTATCAAAGTTTGTTTGGGGTTTCGAGCTTGTGAATAGTTTTGTATAGTAATATATGACTTGTACTCAAAATTTGGTGTCATTCCGAGTAGTCAAAGTATGATTTGGTGTGTTCGGAGTAAGTTGAAAAGCTTGAAGTTCATTATTTGATTCCATTTGATTTTGGGGTGTAATTCTTAGTTTAGATGATTTTTTTTACGTGTTTTGAGGGTTTGTGCAGGTTTGTTTTATGTTCAAGAAATTGTTGGGATGCTGGGACGAGGCCCTGAGGGACAGGGGTGCTATTCAGACGATATGCGTAACATATTTTAACTTAAGAGAACTGTTGAAGGTAGCTAGGATACGGTGCTTTCGCACCTGCGAAAAATTGGCCGTAGGTGCGACACCGCAGAAGCAGTTGGATAGATGCAGGTGCGAGTTTTAGCTAGGCGAACTGAGTGCGCATGTGCAGACGTGGCGCAGGTGCGCAACCACAAAAGCGGTTGAAATCCGCAGAAGCAGAATAGAGCTGAGGAGACAGGGACACGAGTGCAAGGGCTCGACCGCATCTGAGAGCCCGTAGATGAGAAGAAGGCATCATAGAATAGGAAGGGGATAGCTTTGTTAGGACCACAACTGAGATGTAATTTTCGCAGATGCAGATCTGTTAAACCAGTGAAATTTCTGCAGAAAGTGAAAATGGCTAGGGGCAAAAGGGTGCTTTTATATCGGGTCTTAGGCACCTTTTCTCTCATTTTCACTTTAGGTTGGTCAATTTGGAGCTCATGGAGAGGGATTTTTAACCTATCATTATAAGGTAAGTAATTAGTACCTAATGTGAGTTTAATACTTGAATTTTGCGTAGATTTTAACACATAAATTGTTGAAACTTTAGGATTTAGTTGAAAAACCTAGGTTTTGATAAAAATAGGATAAGACCACAAAAATGATTATGCAATTGATAAAAAACTATATATTTGAGATCGTGAGGTTATGGGTAACATTTATTTGTAAAAAAATTTAGAATCTTGGCATGTGGGCACGGGGGTCAATTTTAGGAATATTCCAATATGGTTGGGTAATTACTCTAATAGTTAAATTGTAAGCTCTTGAGCATATATTGATTAATTTATAGAATATTTGGCTAGTTTGTGTGGCACTGATTTGAGGCTTTACTATGAATTTTGACAGGAAAGAGAACTTGAAAATAAGGTAAGTCTCTTGCCTAACTTTGTAAGAGGAAATTTTTCCTATAGGTGCTATAAATGATTATTTTCTAATAATTGTGGGTGCTACGTGCGCACAAAATGATGATAGTCAGCATGTAGCTAAAAATCCTGCTTATGTTCGGGTAGTTTTAGGACTCTACCATGTATTTCTTGTATTATGTGTACCCAACTTACTAGTTTAATTACTTATATTATATTTGAAATTTGATAAAGGATTTGTAAAGCCTAAGCTTCACTACTTTATATTTTGGCGGGTTACTTAACTATTGGTGAAAATTATACCTTCCTGAGTATTATTCTTATGTAGTGGCCGCTAATAAGAGTCATTGAGTATCCTCCATTCCTATGGATTTTCCCGAATGCCTCAACGGTATAATAGATGCATATACAGTCGATCCTCGACAGTGTACATATTATTCTGAATCGTACCGTACAAGCTCGACAGACATCGTGTGTGATATTGCTCAGAGTCCGATTATACTTGATATTTCTTCCACGATTTGAGAATTTATAATTACTTGATGACTCTTTTTGTTGAAATTAGTATATGATAAGGAGATTCTAGTTGATATCTAGTTAAGGAAGCACTTATTTATTATTCATTTTTACGTTATTACTGATGTATTCCATGCCTATTTATAATGTAAAGACCCCGCCAGTCATCATATGTGTTAATGCCCCGATCCTCTATTAACTGTTTTCCCCGTGTTTATTTCTGCTATTTTGATTTGCCGGGATGTTCAGTTTTACGTTTTGGGACACTTATTCCCTAGATGAGAGCCTAAGTGTTTGAAAGTTGACCGTAATTGGAACAGTGTGAAGACGGCCTTAGAATGGAAATCTGATGGTTCTGTTAACTCTGTTAGGTGATTTCGGGCTTAGGGGCGTGTTCAGATTGTGTTTTGGAGGTCTGAAGGTGGGAATGGAATTCCGAGAGTTACAGTAGTTTCGTTGTGTCATTTGTGATGTGTGTCCAAAATTTTGAGGTCATTCGGATGTGGTTTGGTTGGGTTTTTATCAAAAGCATAAATTAGAAGATTTTGGAATTCTTAGGCTTGAATCTGATGCGAAATTGGTGTTTTGATGTTGTTTTGAGCATTCCGATGATTGGAAAGATTTTGAATGATGTTTTAGGATTGTTTAACATGATTGGTTGAGGTCCCGGGGGCCTCGAGTGTGTTTCAGATGCTCAGCGGACCATTTTTGGACTTAGAAAGATTGCAGATTTTTTGCTGTTGTGTTGAAGAGAAAATATTCATTGTTCGCGAGTGGGTCTTGCATTCGCGTAGAGCATCTGGGTGAAGCAGCTATTTTGTGCTTCGCGCTCGCGATGATGTCCGGTGTTCACGAAGGTAAGGAGCCATTTATTTTTGCGCTCATGACATGGTCCTCGCATTCGCGTAGGGTCTGCCAGTGTATGCTACGCGTTCGCGATTGGACCTCGCATTCACGAAAGAGGAAATTGGCCCAGTAGGATCTTTGTGCATCGCGTTCCCGTGATACCCTTCGCGTTCACGAAGGTAGGTGAAGCTGAAGCATCACATTCGTGATGGGATGATCGCATTCGCGAAGTAGTGTTTTGGTCAATGGAATTTTTGTGCTTCGTGAACGCGAGGTTTTGACCGCGTTCCCGAAGAAGGATTTAAATGCCTGGGCAGAATGTTTAAAGGGCCTATTCCGCGATTTTTAGCCTAGGTTCCTCCATTTTTAGGCGATTTTATAGCTTTTTGAAGAGGGTGGAATCACTTGGAGGTAACATTTTTTGACTTCATAACTCGATTTTACATGATTAAAGACCTAATTAGTGGTGGAAAATTTTGAAAAAATAGGTAAAAAGGGCTTGAGATTAAGTGACCTTAAAAGGGGTATTTGAGGGGCCAATTAAACTCTGATTTCAGTGTTCTTGTTATGCATAGACTCGTGAGAGTATGAGGATTCCAAAAATATAAATTTCACCTAATTTCGAGATGTGGGCCTGCGGGGCATTTTGGTCATGTTACCTAATTTCACGTATTAACTTAGAATCTAATTGTAGAATCAAATACATGAAGTGTTATTTAAAATATGTAATTGAATAGAATAGATTTGGACCATTTTAAGTTGAATACTTGGGCAAGAGCGTGGTTCTGGGTTGATTTGAGCTTGTTCGAGGTAAGTGGCTCGCCTAACCTTGTGTGGTAGACTTTTCCTTTAGGATTTGTTATATTTGATAGATGAAATGCCTTGTACGTAAGGTGACGAGTGCATACTTGTGCTAATTGTTGGAAATCCAGTTTTTATTAAGTAACTACTAGTATGTTTTCTTTCCTGTTTTATTACTTGTACTATTTAAGCCTGTGTTTGCGTAGGAAAGCATGTCTAAGTGATTAAATTGCCTTACTTGTTGATCTGCTTTACCTGAATTCTGTGCAGCATGCTAGGCTAGACTATTTGTTTGCCTTAATATGAAGTTTGATATTTTTGAGCATTTCTCCTGTTGCTGCTGTGTATTTGCATTGGGACTACGAATGTGGGATTCCGTTAGCTCCCCCCTTGTCTGTTTACATTTAGGACTACGGATGTGGGATTCCGGTAGATCCCCCTACATAATTATATGGAAATACGGGAATGCATCTGGTAGATTTCCTTAGTACTGGGTATTTATGTTTCGGACTACGGAACAAGATTCCGGTAGATCCCCGTGCACTATGATCTGGACTACGGGACGGTATCCCGAAAGACTTATTGGATATGTATATTTGGGATATGTATATTTGGGACTATAGGACGGTGTCCTGGAAGATCCCTGGTTGATAATATTGATGTTGAGCAGTATTTTCTTCTATGTTTACGTGCCTCTGTATAGTTGTTGCTGTCCTTTATATCCTATCTTACTTTACTGCCGTACTTATTTCTACTGCTCTGTTCTTCACTGTCCAACTTTATCTTGTATTTAATCTTAGTAGGGCCCTGACCTTTCCTCGTAACTACTCAACCGAGGTTAGGCTTTGCACTTACTGAGTACCGCTGTGGTTTACTCATGCCCTTTCTGCGCATGTTTTTCATATGCAGATCCAGGTACTTCTACCTAGTCCTATCACCCCTGAGGCGAGGCGACTGCTCTAGCGACTTTGAGGTATATCTGTCGCATTCGCAAACCAAGAAGTCCCATTCTATTCCTTCCTTTTAGTATTTAGCCCTTCTGTATTTTCTGTTATTGTTAGATTTTTCGAAGTTAGAACTATGTAGTATTTCTTAGCTTGTGATTCGCGGGTTTCCAGGTTTTGGGAGTATGTATTAGTATTAAGAAGTTAAGTATTGTGTATGCCGAGCGACATTTTAAATATTTTTCTTTCGATTATTTTTGGCTTTTGATTATTTCTTCCGCAAGTTTTGTTTATGTTCCTCATTGTTAGGCTTACCTAGTCGTGGAGACTAGGTGCCGTCACGACAGTTCACGGAGGACAGATTGGGGTCGTGACAAGTTAGTATCAAAGCTCTAGTTTCATAGGAATCATGGATCACAAGCCGATTTATTAGAGTCTAGCTAATCGGTACGGAGACATCTGCACTTATCTACGAGGGGATATGTAATTGTTAGGAAAATTTCCACTTCATTTGATTTCCTTGTCGTGCGATATTTTGACATCACAATTCTAAACTTCTGTCTTCTACTCTTTCGCAGATGGTGAGGACACGTGCTACCCGAGACGTTCAGGCACTCACGCCCCTTACTGCAACCATCTGAGTCCGGGGTAGAGGCCAAGGACACGCACGTGGTACAGCCACAGCACCTACGCAAGATGCCACTGAGGAGCCACCAGCAGTGCCAGTCAGAGTCCAGGCACCTGACACAGCTACTACTACTACCACGCCAGCACTTCAGGAGACTCTGGCACAGTTTATGTGCATGCACACCACTTTGGCTCAGGCAGGGTTGCTTCCCTTGCTGCAACTACATCCCAGGCTGGGGAAGAGCATAGAATCCCGCCGCCCGCACTCCTAAGAAGAGAGTGCATGTTGATCAAGTCCTAAAGGTTATTCTTGTGCAACTTGTAGCCCTAGGCCTTCTCGAAGAAAGGGGAGCGACTTCAGAGGATGAGCAACGGAGACTTTAGAGGTTCAAAAAGTATGATCCTCCTGTATTCAATGGGTTAGCATCAGAGGATGCCTTTGGATTTCTGGAGGAGTGCTACCATATTCTTAGTACCATGGGTATATCAGGATCGAGCGGGGTTTCATCTACTACTTTCATGCTTCGAGGAGCCTCCTATGAGTGGTGGCGCACCTATGAGTTAGGCAGTATGGACGAGGCTGCTTTACCAACTTGGACCTTTCAGATCTATTTCTGAGAAAGTTCATTCCTTAAAGCCTCAGAGATGCATGGCGCGCTGAGATTGAGCATTTGCAACAGGGTGCTATGACTATCTCAGAGTATGTTGTCAGTTATACTAGCTTGGCTAGACATGCACCGGCCTTGGTTTCTACTATTCGCGAGAGGGTTCGCCGGTTTATTGAGGGGCTTACTACCAACATCAGGTCTAACATGGCTCATGAGTTGGAGACGGATATTCCTTATCAGTAGCCGAGGAGCATTGCTAGGAGGATTGAGGGTATGCATGCTAGGGAGAGAGAAGAGAGGGAGGCCAAGAGGTCTCGAGAGTCAAGCCATTATTCTAGTGCTCGTACCCTAGCTACAGGTTGTCATGGTAGGGGTTATATGAGTCATTATGTTCATTCAGCTCTTCCAGCAGCCAGTAGTGCTCCGGCTTCTCCTACGCCTCAGGAGCCTTATTATGCACCTCCAGTTTCTAGCATGCCTCCTACGCGGGGTACTTTTATAGGTCAGTCAAATAGACCTGGCCCGAGCCAGTCACAACCACCACGTCCTCCCAAATCTTGTTTTAAGGGTGGTGACATACGCCATATGGTGATGGATTGCCCCAGACTTAGGAGGGGTGCACCTCCACAAACTTGTCAGCCACAGCGTGCCCCGCAGAGTTCTCAAGCTATGGTTACAGCTCTACTTGCTACCCTACCTGCTTAGCCAACTAGAGGTGGAGGTCGGGGAGGTAGAGTTTCCCTATAGGGGGAGGCCAGGCCTGATACTATGCCCTTCCTTCCCATACCGTGGCTGTTGCCTCTGATTTTGTCATCACATGTATTATACTGGTTTATCACAAAGGTGCATCGGTTCTATTCAATCCAGGCTCCACTTATTATTATGTGTCTTCTTGTTTTTTTCCACATTTGGGTGTATCTCAGGATTCTTTGAGTTCCCCTATTTATGTTTCTACTTATGTAGAGATTTTCTTGTTGTGGATCGCATTTATCGGTCATGTTTGGTTGCTCTTAGTGATTTTGAGACCAGAGCCAATTTATTGTTGCTCAGCATGGTAGACTTCGATATTATTTTAGGCATGGACTGGTTGTTGCCCCATTATGCTATTCTTGGTTGTCATGCCAAGACCGTGACGCTAGCTATGCCAGGTATGCCGCATGTTGAGTGGAGGGGTGCTTTAGATCACACTCCAAGTAGAGTTATTTCATTCCCTAAAGCTCAGCGTATGGTTGCGAAGGGGTGTGACACGTATCTAGCCTATGTAAGAGATATAAGTACCGATACCCCTTTAGTTGATTCAGTACCAGTAGTACATGATTTTTTTGATGTGTTCCCAGCCGATTTTCCAGGCATGCCACCAGATAGAGATATTGATTTTTGCATTGATTTGTTTCTGGGCACTTAGCCCATTTCTATTCCTTCATATCGTATGGCTCCTCCTGAGTTGAAGGAGTTAAAGGATCAGTTGCAGGAATTGCTTGATAAGGGTTTTATTTGACCCAGTGTATCACCTTGGGGTGCTTCTATCCTGTTTGTGAAGAAAAAAGATATTTTTATGCGTATATGTATTGATTATCGCCAGTCGAACAAGGTTACAGTGAAGAATAGTTATCCTTTGCCTCGTATTAATGGTATGTTTGACCAGCTTCAGGGTGCACGAGTGTTTTCTAAGATTGACTTGCGCTCAGGTTACCATGAGTTAATTATTCGGGAGCCAGATATCCCGAAGACTACTCTCAGGACTCGGTATGGTCATTACGAGTTCCTTGTTATGCCATTTGGACTGACCAATGCCCCAACATCCTTTATGCATTTGATGCACAGTGTATTCCAACCATATCTTGACTCTTTTGTCATTGTCTTTATTAATGACATTCTAGTGTATTCTCGGAGTTGGGAAGATCATGAGCAGCACCGGAGGATAGTGCTTCATATTCTAAGGGAAAATAAGTTATATGCGAAGTTCTCAAAATGTGAGTTTTGGTTGGATTCCGTGGCATTCTTAGGCCATGTGGTAACGAGTGAGTGTATTCAGGTGGATCCGAAGAAGGTATAGGCAGTGCAGAGTTGGCCCAAACCATCATCAACTATAGAGATCAGTAGTTTTCTCGATTTGGCGGGTTACTACCGTCATTTTGTAGAGGGGTTTTCATCGATTGCAACCCCTATGACCAAACTAACCTAGAAGGGTGCTCTGTTCCAGTGGACAAAAGAGTGTGAGCCGAGCTTTCAGAAGCTCAAGATAGCTTTAACTACGGCCCCTGTTTTGATATTGCCTACAGGTTCGGGGTCTTATACGATCTATTGTGATGCCTCGAGGATTGGTCTCCGAACGATGTTGATGCAGGATGGTAGGGTTATTGCCTACGTGTCTAGATAGTTGAAGATACATGAGAAGAATTATCCTGTTCATGACCTTGAGTTAGAGGCCATTGTTCATGCTTTAAAGATTTGGCGCCGTTATCTATACAGTGTGCCTTGTGAGATTTATACTGACCATTGGAGCTTGCAGAACCTATTAGAGAAAAATGATATAAATTTGTGCCAGAGGAGGTGGTTAGAGTTGCTGAAAGACTATAATATCACTATTCTATATCACCCGGTCAAGGCCAATGTGGTGGCCGATGCATTGAGTCACTGGGTAGATAGTTTAGGGAGTTTGGCTTATCTACTAGCATCTAAGAGGCCTATGGTGATGGATGTTAGGCCTTAGCCAACCAGTTTGTGAGATTGGACCTTTCGGAGCACAGTCAGATTCTAGCTTGCGTAGTTTCTCGGTCTTCCTTATTTAATCGTATTAGGGAATGGCAGTATGATGACCCTCATTTGCTTGTCCTCAAGGACAAGGTCCAGTATGGTGATACCAGAGATGTGACCATTGGCGAGGATGGAGTATTGAGGATGCAAGGTTGGGTTTGTGTACCCAATGCTGATAGGCTTTGGGAGTTGATTCTAGAGGAGGCCTACAGTTCGTGGATTTCCATTCATCCGGGTGCCGCAAAGATGTACCAGGATTTGAGGCAGCACTATTGGTGGAGGTGGATGAAAAAAGATATAGTTGGGTTTGTAGCTCGGTGCCTCAACTGTCAGCAGGTGAAGTATGAGCACTAGAGGCCGGGTGGGTTGCTTCAGCAGAAAGAGATTCGAGAGTGAAAGTGGGAGTGCATCACCATAGATTTTGTAGTTGGGCTCCCGCAGACTTTAAGAAAGTTCGATGTTGTTTGGGTGATTGTGGATCGGTTGACCAAGTCCGCTTACTTTATTCCTGTGTGTACTACTTATTCTTCGGAGCGGTTGGCAGATATCTATATCTGAGAGATTGTTCGTCTGCATGGTATTCTAGTTTCCATCATTTCGGATAGAGGTACTCAATTCACATCACGGTTCTGGAGGGCTGTTTAGCATGAGTTGGGTACTCGGGTAGAGTTGAGTATAGCATTCACCCTCAGACGGACGGGCAGTCCAAGTGCACTATTCAGATTCTTAAGGATATGCTCCGTGCATATGTGATCAAGTTTAGAGGGTTTTGGGATTAGTTCTTGCCATTGGCGGAGTTAGCATACAACAACAATTATCAGTCTAGCTTTCAGATGGCACCGTATGAGGCTTTATATGGTAGGCAGTGTAGATCTCATGTGGGTTGGTTCGAGCCGGGTGAGGCTAGGTTATTAGGCACAGACTTATTTTAGAATGCTTTTGAGAAGGTTAAGGTGATTCAGGATAGACTCTGTATAGCCCAGTGCAGACAGAAAAGCTATGCGGACCAGAAGGTTCGTGATGTTTCCTATATGGTTGGAGAGCGGGTTCAGCTACGGGTTTTGCCTATGAAGGCTTTATGAGATTTGGGAAGAAAGGGAAGTTGACTCTGAGGTTTATTGGGCCTTTTGAGATATTAAGGCGAGTTGGGGAGGTTGCTTATGAACTTGCCTTACCTCCCAGCCTGGCAGGATTTCATCCCGTATTTCATGTTTCGATGCTCTGGAGGTATCACGGTAATCTATTGCACATGTTAGATTCTAGTTCAATCCTGTTGGACAAGGATCTATTCTATGTTGAGGAGCCAATGGCAATATTAGACAGGCAGGTTAGAAAGTTGAGGTCAAAGAACATCGCATCAGTGAAGGTTCAGTAGCGGGGTTAGCCAGTCAAAGAGGCGACATGAGAGACCGAGCAGGATCGTTACCCTCAACTTTTCACTACCTTGGGTATGTTTCTATGCTCGTTCGAGGACGAACGAATGCTTAAGTGTAGGAGGATGTGACGACCCGGTCGGTTGTCTTAAGAGTTAACACACCGATACCCTATTAACTTCTTTTCCCGTGTTTATTTTTGCTATTTCGATTTGCCGGGATATTCTGTTTTAAGCTTTAGAGAGTTTTGGGACATTTAGTCCCTAAATGAGAGCTTAAGTGTTGGAAAGTTGACCGTATTCAGTACAATATGAATATGGACTTGGAATGGAAATCCAATGGTTCCGTTAGTTTCGTTGGGTGATTTCAGGCTTAGGGGCGTGTACGGACTGTGTTTTGGAGGTCCATAGCTAATATAGGCTTGAAATACCGAAAGTTGAATTTTTGAAGTTTCCGGTCAGATAGTAAGGTTTTTATCTGAGGGTGCGAATGGAATTTTGAGAATGACATTAGTTCCATTGTGTCATTTGGGATGTGTATGTAAAATTTCAGGTCATTCGGATGTGGTTTGATTGGTTTTTTGCTAAAAAGTGCAAATTAGAAGATTTTGGAATTCTTAGGCTTGAATCCGATGCAAAATTGGTGTTTTGATGTTTTTTTGAGTGTTCTAACGATTGGAACAAGTTTGAATGATGTTTTAGGATTGGTTGGCATGTTGGGTTGAGGTCCCGAGAACCTAGGGTGTGTTTCAGATGCTCAACGGTCCATTTTTGGACTTGGAAAGATTGTAGATTTTCCGTTGTTATGTTGTAGAGAAAATACTCATCGCGTTCGCGAGAGGATCTCGCATTTGCGTATAGAATCTGGGTGAAGCAACTATTTTGTGCCTCGTGCTCGTTATGATGTCCCGCGTTCGCGAAGGTAAGGACCCGTTGGTCTTGAGTTCACGACATGGTCCTCGCATTCGCGTAGGGTCTGCCAGTTTATTCTACGCGTTCACGATTGGACCTCGCGTCGAAAGAGGAAATTGCCTAGTAGGATCTTTGTGCATCGCGTTCGCGTGATGACCATCGCGTTCGCAAAGGTTAGTAAAGCTGAGGCATCGCGTTCGCGGTGGTGTGATCGCGTTCGCGAAGTAGAGTTTTGGTCAATGGAATTTTTGTGCTTCTCGAACGCGAGCCTTTGACCGCGTTCGCGAAGAACGATTTAAATGTCTAGGCCAAATGTTTTAAAGGGTATTCCATGATTTTTAGCCTAGGTTCCTCCATTTTTAGGCGATTTTGAAGCTTTTTGAAGAGGTTTGAAGATGGATTCAAGGGGAATCACTTGGAGGTAACATTTTTGACTTCATAAGTCGTTTTTACATGATTAAAGACCTAATTAGTGGTAGAAAAATTGGGAAAATGGGTAATTAAGGCTTGAGATTGAGAGACATTAAAAGGGATATTTGAGGGGTCAATTGAACTCCGATTTCAGTGTTCTTTTTATGCATAGACTCGTGAGAGTATGAGAATTCTGAAAATATAAATTTTGCCCGATTTCGAGACGTGGGTCTGAGGGGCATTTGGGTCATTTTAACTAATTTCACGTATTACCTTAGAATTTAATTGTAAAATTAGTTACTTGAAGTGTTATTTACAATATACAATTGAATAGGATAGATTTGGGCCATTTGGAGTCGAATACTCATGGCAAGAGGGTGGTTTCGGGTTGATTTGAGCTTGTTCGAGTTAAGTGGTTTGCCTAACCTTGTGTGAGGGACTTTTCCCTTAGGATTTTCTATATTTGATAATTGAAATGCCTTGTACATAAAGTGACGAGTGCGTACTTATGCTAATTTTTGGAAATCCGGTTTTCATTAAGTAACTACTAGTATGTTTTCTTTCATATTTTATTACTTGTACTATTTAAGCTTGTGTTACCTTAGGAAAGCATGTCTAAGTGATTAAATTGCCTTATTTGTTCAACTTCTTTACCTGAATTCTATGCAACATGCTAGGCTAGACTTTTTGTTTGCCTTAATATGAAGTTTGATATTTTTGAGCATTTCTCCTGTTGTTGCTGTGTATTTACATTAGGACCACGGATGTGGGATTCCGGTAGCTCCCTCCTTATCTGTTTACACTTGGTACTACGGATGTAGGATTCTAGTAGATCGCCCTACACAGTTATCTTGGAACTATGGGAATGCACCCCGTAGATTCCCTCGGTAGTATTTATGTTTGGGACTACAAAATGGGATTCCGGTAGATCCCCGTGTACTATGAGCTCGACTACGGGACGATATCCCGAAAGACTTGTTGGATATGTATATTTGGGACTACAGGATAGTATCCTGGAAGATCCCTGGTTGATAATATTGGTGTTGAGCTGTATTTCCTTTTGTGTTTACGTGCCTCTGTACAGTTGTTACCTTACTGCTGAACTTATTTATACTGCTCTATTCTTCAACTTCGAACTTTATCTTTTATTTAATCTCAGTAAGGCCCTGACCTTTACTCGTCACTACTCAACCGAGGTTAAGCTTGGCACTTACTAAGTACCGCTGTGGTGTACTCATGCCCTTTATGCGCATGTTTTTCATGTGCAGATCCAGGTACCTCTACCCAGTCCTATTACCCTTGAGGCAAGGCGACTGATCTAGCGACTTTAAGGTATATCTTCCGCATTCTCAGACCGAGGAGTCCCTTTTATATTTTTGCTTTTTAGTATTTAGCCCTTATGTATTTTTTGTTCTTGTTAGATATTCCGGAGTTAGAGCTATGTAGTATTTCTTAGCTTGTGATTCATGGGTTTTTGAGTTTTGGGAGTATGTATTGGTTTTGAGAAGTTAAGTATTGTGTATGCAGAGCGGCATTTTAAAAATTGTTCTTTAGATTATTTTTGGGTTTTGATTATTTCTTCTGCAAGTTTTGGTTATGTTCTGCATTGTTAGGCTTACCTAGTCGTAGAGACTAGGTGCCGTCACGACAGTTCAGGGAGGGAGAACTGGGGTCGTGACATATTATTTTCGCACTTTATTTATTATTCCTTAGTAAGTGTCAATGTCGACCCCTCGTCACTACTTCTTCAATGTTAGACTAGATAATTACTGGGTACATGTTATTTATCTACTCATACTACACTTGTGCACTAGTCGTGCAGGATCTGAGGCCGGTGCATCTGGCGACCGTACAGGTGTGTACCCCCTACCCGGAGGCTTAGTGATGCTCTCCATGCCCATTTTATAGCCCCCGGAGTCTCTTCTTGTTGTATTTATTTTCTGTCTATCTTACTCCAGACAGTAGTATAAGAGGTTTTGTATATTCTACTATTTTGCTCATGCACTGTGACATCAGTTTTTGGGAATATCCTAGTAGATATTATATGGTTTTGAGTGTTAAATCCACTATGTTCTCTCATTCTTTATCTTATGCTTTACATTACTACAAGTACCTATTAATCTTTTTATTATTAAATAAGACCAATTACTTTTAAAATATAAAAATGAACAATTACATGGATAGTTTATCGTTTGCTTTCCTAGTGTCATTGTTGGGCGCCATCACGACCTGTAGTGGGAATTGGGCCGTGATAGGTTGGTATCAGAGCACTAGGTTCACATAGGTCTCAAAATGCATGAGCGGCCTAATAAAATCTTGTGGATTGGTGCAAAGACATCCGTACTTATTTTCGCGAGGCTATAGGGTGTTAGGAAACTTCTCCTTTTTAATCTCCTATAGTGCAATTGATGTTATGCTAAGTGTCTTTCTCTTGAGAACGCGTGCAGTAGATGTACTTGGCGATGGATGAGATGCTCCTCTTATTGCTAGAGCCCTAGGCAGGGCTCCATCTCGTGCTCGTGGACAAGGGCGTCCTAGCCACATCTCAAGTGGGAGGGGGAGCACGGACCCCTACCGCTTAGGCTATAGGGCAGGCTGCTACTGTATATTAAACACTGAGTGCACTACCAGCAGGCGGGGCTTAGCAAGCTGCAGCGGCTATACTGGAGCCCGGACCAGTCGTGAGCAAGCCGTAGAAGCTATTGGATAGATGGACCAGGCTACATCCTCCTGCTTTTGGCGGTGAGCGACATTAGGACCCCCATGACTTTATTGATTGTTGCAGGGACAAGCTTCACAACATGAGAGTATTGGAGTCCCACAGGGTGGACTTTAATACCTTTCAGCTAGAGGGTAGGGGCTGTCGATGGTGGAAATCCAATCTTCTCAGCAGACCAGCCGGTTCTCCTCCCTTGACTTGCGATTAGTTCACATGTCTCTTTCTGGAGAGAGATGTCCCACCCTCTCAAAAGGAAGAGTTACGGGGTCAGTTTGAGTGGCTCTAGCAGGGTCAGATATATGTTACCAATTATAGGTCACAATTCTTTGAGTTATGTTGCCATGCACATATGATACTCCACACCGATGAATAAAGGATGTGAAGGTTTATTGCGGGCTTGCCCTATAGTATCTAGGTGACAATGGTCAGGGAGAGATTGAGATAGGGACTCCTTACGAGTAGGTTGCGGAGATAGCTTGGAGGATAGAGGGTATTCATCAGCAGTGTTGGGAGCAAGCACCAACAGAAAAATAACCACGACATTCTGGAGGGCAGAGGTCAGTTTGTGAGGGTCTATTCTAGCAGGCCCATGTATTCAACATCGCCAACTTCTTAGAGTGCTCTAGTGCAGCACTATTAAAGTGCAATTCCAGATAGCTCCTACCGTCTTTCAACATTTCATAATTCTTCTAGTAGGTGTTCAGGTCCCCTAGGTCAGACTCAAGGTTAGTCATTTTCCGTACTGAGAGGTTGTTATGAGTGAGGGAAGCCTGGTCATGTGAGGAGATTCTGCCCCAGGCTTTGGGGAGAGGCAGTATAGCAAGGCCATCAACCCGTGATCACTGCACGAGCTACCGCACTAGCCATCTGGTCTGCCAAAGACGGAGGGTAGGTAGGTAGGGTCTCCCTAGAGGTGGAGGCCAGTCAGGTGGTGCTCTAGCTAGGTTCTATGCCTTTCCATCTAGTCCGGATATAGTAGCCACGTACGCGATGATCACATGGATTATTTCTATCTGTAGTAGGGATGCTTTGGTAATATTTGATCCACGGTCTATGTATTCATATGTTTCTATCACAACCCATGTTCGTCCTCCGTGAACTGTCATGACAACACCTAGTCTCTATGACTAGGTAAGCCTAACGAATTGTGAAAAAGAAAACAAATGGTAAAACTAGCCAACAACTGCGGAATAAAACATAATGAAGGTTTAAAATGCCGCTCGACATATACAATATAAACTCTCAACTGAAACAACTCCCAAAACCCGGAATCACATGAAATCACAAGCTATTGAATAACTACAAAGCGTTCTAACTCCAGAATGTATAAACAAGGAAAAGTACATAAGGGATATAATTAAAAGAGGGAATAGACAGGGAATCCTCGGTCTACGAACGCGGCAGATATACCTCAAAGTCTGATGAATTGTCTCGCCTCAAGGATGGTAGGGCTGAGTCGAAAAACCTGGATCTGCACACAAAAAACATGTGCAGGAAAGGGCATGAGTACACCACAGTAGTACCCAGTAAGTGTCAAGACTAACCACGATCGAGTAGTGACGAGGAAGGTTAGGGCCCTGCCAGTCATATACATATATATAAGGAAACAAAACAATATGAAGTAACAAGTATAATACCAAGAATAACAACAATTACAATAGAGAAAACAACACAGAAAGAAAATAGCTCAACACAGAGATAGCAACCGGTTATCAACTAAGATACTGTCCCGTAGCTCCCAAATTTAAATATCCAGTGTCCCACCCCCTTTTCTCCCTTTTGATGGGGAATGTTAGGGTTTCGACATTCATGAAGGGTAATAGCTCATTTCCTCTTTGGGAATTTGGGTTTTGAAGGGTTGTCACCTAACGGATTATGGTGTGTTAGGGCATTTGCATTACTAGAGATTTAAGGTAAAGGCTCGAAATAACCTTGAGGGGAAGGTGTTAGGCACCTCTCTCGGTCCAGAACGGTGGATCCCAGGCCGAACTTATACTTATGAATTAGTCCTTTAACAAATAATTAGTTAAAATACATAATTGCAAATAAAAACATGCTGGACATTGTATGACTCAGATAATAAGACAAAGAATTTGAACAAGTTGCATATAAAAGAGTAAGGCTTAAACAAAAGGAATTTGGGAAGGAGGGGTCCTAAGGGTGTTAGCCTACAAGTTCACCCCACACAATGCCCGGTAAACACTCCTCAATGAGCGGCTACATGTGACCTTAGCACGTAGTCATCATATCCCTTTCTACCAAATTCCCTCCCCTTGTTCATAGCCTAAAGCGTTCTTGTACTGGATAATGTCCTATGCGTGCACTACTCATCCCTTCCTCGTGGCCCTGGAGGTATATTAGGACCTCAATTTTTGGATAGTTATCGACCTTCCTAAAGTTTGAAAGGATAAAAATCTAGGCGTCAATCAAGAACAATAGGACTGCATTTAAAGGAAACAAGTTATAGGCCTACAGTTACCTCCACAAATATAACAAGTAAATGCACGTCTTAAAACGACATTCAAGTACTTAAGAGAGAATCCTAGAGAATGATATTTAGGTGAGTAGGGGTTATACAATATTAAATTGGGACTAAGTGTGGAAAATCCTATTTAGCTTGCCCACTGATTGAAGCCTGTTAAATCTGGACAATTTTTTAAAAATAAAAATACAGTTTCAGAGTTGTAGAATTTAAATCTCCCTAAGGCTTGCCTAAACACAGAACAGTGATGTCCTAAGAGCAGGATATCTACGTTGGTTCAGTAAATTAGTGAACAGTTTTTAAACGGATATTTGAGATCCTATAGAAAAGCATTCTAACAGTAGTAAGTTAAGGCATTGTTTAAAAACTCATTAAAGAAGCGGACAATTTATTAAACCAGTTTTAAAATGAACTAACATGAATTAGACTAACTTGTTTAACCAAACTGATTTTAAGACATGATTTATGATTTTAATTCCTATAGGCATGGTCTCTATTTGTTAAGAACTGATTTTTGAATCTATAATCATGATTTCTATTGAGACTAGATGTAAGTACATGCAACAATATAAAATGAACTCAATCACTTTACACTCTATAGGCATGATATCTAATTATAAAGTTGATTTTAACTTATAGACATGGAATCCATTTAAATCCTATAGGCGTGATTTCTAATATTATGAAAGCAAATGTATTGACATTATCCTATAAGCATGCTATCTACCCGCATTACCCCACATGTATATAGCTACCCACCCCTTTTCACTAATCACCCCAAAGTTATTTACAAATAATTATTATAGACCAGCTGAATAAATTACATAAACAATAAAGAAAAAGAAGAAGTTAACTGTAGGGAGCCTGAAGCAGGGCCATATGACTTCCCCAAGCCTCCAATAGCCTCAAATGCCAAAGTTACATAGATAGTATCATTTTCTATGTGCGTTGATGTGCCGGGGAATTTCGGCACATTTCAATACTAATTGCTTAGATTTTAGCTTGTTTTAATGCAATTATCTCCTTTACTTATGTAATTTTGGTGTTTCTACTGTACATAAGGACTAAGGACCCAAGAGCATGGAAATGAAAGCAAAAAGAGAAGAAAAGAGCAAAATGTACCAAAAATGCGGTTCTGCGACGCGTTATGGGATCGCATATTACATATGTGAGCCGCATAATCAACACTCATATCGCAGACAAAAGTAGAGTTCTGGGCAAATCTCAAGTCAAGAATGCGGTCCATTATGCGACCGCAGAACCTGTCTGTGAGCCGCATAGTTGACCGCAAAACCAACCATGAAGGCTGCTGAAGGACGAATGTGCGATGCAAAATGCGATCGCATTTCTACAATGCGAACCGTAGATGTGGAATGCAATGAAGATCTGAAAACTAGGGTTCCTGTCTGCGATGGGGACGTCCAAAATGCGGACCACATGTACGCTTTGCGACAAGAATGCAGTCGCATTTCTGATCTGAAAGGGTAGTTTTGTCCATTTTCTATCTTGATTTTCAGTCCACTAAAAATAGTTTTATGATGTTTTTGTGGGCGCATCTTGTATAGTTTTTGAGCTACATTCCAAGACTTAAATATTCTTCACTTTTGGCATCTTGTGGGTCAAGAATCTTCACTTTGTAAGCTTTATGGCATTTATTATTCTCTTGCTTTTGTATTTTAGTATGAGTGTCTAACTCTAAATACTAAGGTTGTGGACCCTAAATGGGTGTTATGTTAATGAGTGTTTAACACTGAATATATATATATATATATATATATATATATATAATGGTTGGTTGATATTTATTTACTTCTCATTCTTCATTTATTGTTGGTGGTTGCAAACATTAACAAGTGCCATTAAATTCTTCCTTTGCTTGGTAAAGTGGGTTAGAATTTGGTAGAAGTAAATATCAAAGACTCAAGGCTTTAAACCTTGTTTAATAAAATCTCTTAGGAATAAGTTGGTTTTATTTGGCATATATTGATTGTTATTAATTTCATGTCTTTTAAATTTGGGAAAATTATAAAGAGGAAATACCACCCAACTATTGGGAAATATTGGGTAGTCACTTAGACATCATTTGCATATCAAAGGACCTTCCATTAGAAATATATCATATTAACACCGATATCATTACACTTCATTAAAAAGGACACAACCTTGGTTTCTTTAATCCAATTAATTACACTCTCAATATTCCAACTAGTTGTTACTTCAAAACAAACTCAATTCATACTATTGTGACTATTAATTCACACTCATGTTACCGTTAACTGGATAGAATTACGACTTTAGTCGAGCAACACACTATTCTAGTAACCTTTTCACACCTATTCCCTGTGGGATTCGACCCCAATCTTGTTGGGTTATTATATTTGACATCGATCGCCTTACACAATTTATTAAAGTGTAATTTGAGCATAGCAAATTTTGGCGCCGTTGCTGGGGAATATGGTTTTGAAATTACTAATTAGTGTGTGCTTTACTTTACGTCTTATTCTATTCCATCACACTTTGCTTGTTTTTCTTGGTGTTGATAGGAAAACATGTTTGATTCTGGCGATGACGTAGAGGCAGAACTGGGAGAGAATCCCTTTGCAAACATCGAAGAGTACATTGAGGATACAAATGCTATTGTACCTTCAGTTATTGGTGCTGCAACGCTCAAAATGGAACACAGTTTAATCCTTATGCTCAAAGCCGAGGGGTTCTTCAGAAATTCCACCGATGATGATCCAACACAACACCTTAGAATCTTCTTGGGTGTGTGTGCAATGCACAAGCAAAACAATGTCTCTGATGATGCCTTGAGGTTGAGATGCTTCAAGTATTCTCTTGCTGGGGATGCAAGGAGATGGCTCTAGAATCTACCACCAAACTCTATCAATTCTTGGCCCGAACTTGTCCGCGCATTTCTATCTAAGTGGTTCTCGTAAAGTAAAAAGTCTGAGCTGCGGGATAAAATCTTCTTCTTCAAGCAAACACAGGGAGAACAGTTGCATGAGGCATGTGATCATTTCAAATTATATTTGGTAAGGTCTCCAAACCATGGTTTCCCGGATTCTATGCTATTGGAAAAAATCTATATGGGTTTGGATCCAATGAACCAAGCTATAGCCAAAAAATGCAGCTGACGGATCCTTCATGGACTAATCATTCACAAGGGTGACACAAATCCTTGACAAAATGGCACAACACAATCAAGTGTGGCATTCCGAGGACACCTCAGGTAGGATTGCATATGGGTCTCCTCCCTTGACCAACCTAATTAAGGAAAATCAAGAGAGAAACCAACTGATCACTGGGCTTGCCACAAATGTAAATATGTTGACAAATATGCTCACGGAGAACCAAACAAAGAAGGTGAATGTGGTAGAAGATGTGCAACCCTTCTCCAATGAGGAATTTGAGGAAGCGAACTACATCAACAACCCTCAAGGAGGGTATCAAAGACAACATTACCAGGGCCAGGGAAAACATAGCCAATGGAGACCTAACCCCAAGGGCAAGGAAACCAACAATGGAGAAATGACCAAGGTGGCTCAAACCAAGAGAATTGGAAAAACAACAACAACTTTTCTAACCGGAGCTCAAACCCATATGTCCCTCCAAAGGGTCAATATTCCAATCAAGGGTCTTCTAGTGAATATAAGTTGGAAGGTATGCTCGAGTGAGTGTTGCAAAACAAAGAAAAATCCGATGCTTCTATGAGGAACATGACGGAGGTTGTGGGATCTCATACCGCCTCCATCCAAAAATTGGAAATGCAAATGAGGGACCTTTCTAGAGAGCGAAATCCGAAACAAAAGGGAACACTCCCTAGTGACACAGTTGCAAACCTAAGGCGTAATGGGAATGGCCAAACCTCTCACATCATGGCAATTACTACTAGGAGTGGGAAGGTGCTACACGGCGAGGATGAACCAAGGGTTGAAGTAGAAGAGTCTGAACAAAGGGTTGAAGTTGAAGAGACAAGTGTTGTCGAGGTTGAAAAGATTCCGGAAGAATTGCAAGTGCAAAAAGAGAACCGGGAAGAGGTTAAGGAAAAGGTAAAAGAGACATAAAAAACTCTTCCATCTATTCCTCTACTTCCTCCTCTTTTTCCTCAAAGACTAGTGAGGAGGGTTGATGATATCAAGCTTGAGAAATTCTATGACATCCTAAAGCAATTGTGGGTGAACATTCCATTCTTGGAAGCGTTTCAAGAAATGTCGGGGTTTGCCAAATATCTCAAGGATTTGATCACCAAAAAGAGGACCACAAAGAATGAGGTAGTAAACATGACTCACCGGGATAGTTCTATCATAGCCACAACCAAAGTCCAAAAGAAAGAAGACCCGGGAGCTTTCACCATCCCTTGTACCATCGGAGCCCATGATTTTGTAAGAGCCATATGTGATAATGGTGCTAATATCAAGTTAATGCCTCTTGCCATCTATAAGCAAGAGGGATTAGGTATGTCAAGTCCCACTAGTATGAGATTGCAAATGGCCGATCGGTCAATCAAATGCTCGGTGGGAATTGTAGACGATGTTCTTGTAAAAGTGGGGAAGTTTCATTTGCCCGCCGATTTTGTGATTCTTCGTTGTGCGGTTGATAAGGAGATCCCTATCATTTTGGGGAGACCATTCCTAGCCATGGTAAGAGCACTCATGGATTCGGAGCGGAACAAAATTAAATTTCGGGTGAATGATGAAGAAGTCACTTTTCAAGCGAGCAAGGGTATGAAACTACCCCATGAATATGAGAGTATTTTAGTGATAGATATTGTTGATGAGGTAGAGGATGTCGTCGAATTGAAAATGGAAGAACATTGCCTTGGTGAGGCATTGGCGGCTATTTTGGTAAACTTTGATGGTGAAGACATTGATGGGTACATGGAGTCGGTAAATGCATTGGAGGGTCTTGGATCCTATACTTATACTCCGGCAAAGATTTGTCTTGACCTGGAGAATAGGGCCACACCTCCTGCAAATCCATCAATCATAGAGCCACCACAATTAGAGCTCAAGCCACTTCATCCGAACTTACGGTATAAATTTCTTGGCCCTAATGATACTTTCCCCGTAATCGTTTCGTCTTAGTTAAATGATGTGCAGGTAAACCAATTATTGGAAGTCTTGAAAGGGCATAGGCAAGCCATTGGATGGACAATTACCGACATCCGAGGGATCCCCGCAGGAATTTGTGAACATAAAATCCAATTGGAAAGCGAGACGAAACCAAGTGTGGAACATCAATGTCGGTTGAACCCACCAATGCAAGAGGTAGTCAAGAAAGATATTATCAAGTGGTTAGATGCCGGGTAGTCTACCCCATTGCCGATAATTTTTGGGTGAGCCCAGTGCAATGTCTGCCGAAAAAGAGAGGCATGATCGTGATCGAAAATGAAAAGAATGAGCTCATCCCAATGAGAACGGTGACCGGATGGCGGGTGTGTATGGACTATAGGAAGCTTAACAGTGCTACGTGCAAAGACCACTTCCCTATGCCTTTTATTGATCAAATGCTTGATCGGCTAGCTGGGAGGTCATCCTATTGCTTCCTTGGTGGGTATTCTGGATACAATCAAATCAACATCGCTTTGGAAGATCAAGAGAAAACTACTTTCACTTGCCCGTATGGCACTTTTACCTTTAGCCGGATGCCATTTGGCTTGTGCAATGCTCCGGCCAGTTTTCAAAGGTGCATGATGTCCATCTTCTTCGACATGGTAGAAGACTTTCTTGAAGTATTCATGGATAATTTCTCGGTAGTTGGTGATTCTTTTGAGCATTGTCTTAACAATCTTAGACAAGTGCTTAAGAGATGTGAGGATACCAACCTTGTGCTAAATTGGGAGAAGTGTTAGTTCATTGTAAACGAAGGCATTGTGCTAGGGCACAAAATTTCAAAGAATGGCATTGAGGTCGACCGGGCTAAAATTAAGATTATTTCTAAGCTTCCTCCACCTACCTCTGCCAAAGGTGTTCGAAGTTTCTTGGGTCATGCCGGGTTTTATAGGTGCTTCATCAAGGACTTCTCTAAGATTGCTAATCCTATGTGCAAACTCCTTGAAAAAGATGCCAAGTTTGTGTTTGATTAGAAATGCCTCAAAGCCTTTGAGGAATTAAAGCTAAGGCTCACCACTGCACCTATTATTGTCACACGCGATTGGTCTCTTCCTTTCGAGCTCATGTGTGATGCCAGTAGTGTAAACATTGGAGCGATGCTTGGCCAACGTCACAACAAAGTGCTTCATCCGGTCTACTATGCAAGTAAAACACTCAATGGGGAATAAATGAATTACACGGTAACTGAGCAAGAGCTTCTTGCCATTATTTATGCCTTTGAGAAGTTCCGGGCATATTTGTTGGGGTCCAAGGCGGTGGGGTACACAGATCATGCGGATCTTCGCTATCTTATGGCAAAGAAGGATGCAAAGCCTCAGTTGATTTGATAGGTCTTGTTGTTGCAAGAATTTTACTTTGAAGTCAAGGATTGCAAGGGAACTCAAAATCAAGTGGCAGATCATTTGTCAAGAATTGGGGACGGAGGGAGACCAAAGGAAGATCTTGAAATCAATGATGTTTTTCCGGATGAGCACATATTGGCATTGTCTAGCACTTTTGCTCCGTGGTATGCCGATATTCCTAACTATTTGGTAAGTGACCTTATTCCGGAGGGATTGGAGTCATATCAAAAGAAAACGTTCTTGAGAGATTGACGGCAATATTATTGGGAAGAGCCATTCTTGTTCCGTGTGTGTGCTGACAATATGATTAGATGATGCGTTCCAGAAGAAGAGATTATGCCTATTCTAAAGGCATGCCATGACTCACCGATCGGAGGCCATTACGGAGGAAACCGAACGACAGCAAAGGTACTTGAATGTGGATATTATTGGCCGCAAATCTATTATGATGCTAACCAAATGGTCAAAGCGTGCGACCAATGTCAAAGGAAAGGATCAATCCCCAAGAGGCATGAAATGCCAATGCACTTTGTGATGGAGATAGAAATATTCGACGTTTGGGGAATTGATTTTATGGGTCCCTTTGTGAGCTTTTGCTGAATGAAGTATATCTTGGTCGTTGTTGATTATGTCTCCAAATAGGTTGAAGTAGTTGCCTTACTGAACAATGAGGCGAGGAGTGTGACCGCCTTCTTGAAGAGAAACATATTCACTCGGTTTGGCACTCCTAGAGCCATTCTTAGTGACGATGGATCTCATTTCTGCAACAAAGTTTTTTCGGGGCTGCTTAAGAAGTGTGGTTTCAAGAACAAGGTGGCCACACCTTATCATCCGCAATCAAGTGGTCAAGTTGTGGTTTCCAACCGGGAGATCAAGAGAATCCTAGCAAAAACTGTTAACACAAATAGGACCGACTGGTCAAGGAAGCTAGATGATGCCTTGTGGGCATATCGCACGGCATACAAAACTGCTATCGGTACTTTTCCTTATCGGTTAGTTTTCGGTAAAGCTTGTCATCTACCCGTGGAATTGGAACACAAGGCTATGTGGGCATTGAAAAGGTTGAACTTGGACTGGACCGAAGCTGCTAATTTGAGGTTAACACAACTCAATGAAATGGAGGAATTCCGGTTCCATGCTTATGAGAGTGCAGTTGTGTACAAAGAACAGATGAAGTTTGTCCATGACAAGAAAATCCTGAAAAGAGAGTTCAAATTGGGTGACTTACTCTTGCTCTTTAACTCAAGGCTAAAACTAATTCCGGGCAAGCTCAAATCCAAATGGTCCGGTCCATTCAAAGTTATCAATGTCTCTCCTTATGGAGCGGTGGAACTAGCATCGAAATATGAGTCCCGAACATTCAAGGTAAATGGCCAATGCATCAAGCATTATTTGGGTGCAGATGGAGAGAAACATGTGGTGGAGCAATTGGCTCTAAAAGATGGTCCGTGTCCGAACAATGACTGAATCAAAAGGAAAATCAACTTCGTCGTGCCGCGACGTTAAATCAAGCGCTTCATAGGAGGCAACCCATGTGTGGTAACACTCTTTTGTTCTTTGAATTTTTAATTTTTGATTGATAGATTTACTTGAGCAATTTAAAGTGTGTGTTAGAGTGCAGGGGGTTCAAAAGATCACAACACATGGTGGGAATGCATAATAAAGGTAAGAAAAATAGCTATGTGAAGTCCGCTGCAAAGATGCGATCGCATTTTAACTATGCGGACTTCATATTGATCGCAGACCCAAGTAGTGGGTTTGGCCAAAATTGGGTGTCAGAATGCGATGTGGTTGTGCACTATGCGGACCACATTTCACTTATGCGATTGCATTGTGCACCGTATTTCTGACTCTTCATCAGTTCACTTGAACCCAGCGCATAACACATATGTGGTCGCATTATGTGTTTTGCGGTGCCTTACCTACCGTAGAATTGACAAGGTATGTGGCCGCATTTTTTTCCAAGTCTCTAACTCACTCAAAACAAAACAAAAAAAAGGGTAAAAAAACAAAGAAAACAAAAAGAATAGAGAAAAACAAAAAGGGGGGGAAATACGAACGGACACAAGGCGGTAAACAACAAGGAATCGAATCGTCCAAGCTTCAAATCTTCA
Organism: Nicotiana glauca; assembly: GCA_026770625.1. Classification (NCBI taxonomy): domain Eukaryota; kingdom Viridiplantae; phylum Streptophyta; class Magnoliopsida; order Solanales; family Solanaceae; genus Nicotiana; species Nicotiana glauca. The sequence goes on from MU691402.1 coordinate 67,475, forward strand.
AACTCACCCCCATAGTGTGCACACTAAGCCTAGCTGGTATGTACCAGTTCCCCACTCTTCTTGTTTATGATTCATATTGTGTGCTCATTGATTCTCATTCATCCCGTTCTGCAAATATGTGTTTATGAGTTGCTGTGTTTAGTTGTTTCTCCATAGTTTAGTCGATTCTGGGTTGGAAACTATATGGGGTAATGGGTAGAAGGAAATAGGACCACCATTGTTGAGATGGTTGTTTGAATCCTGAAGAAGAAGGCATTTGCGGTCTACAAAGTTGAAATGCGGTCCGCATTTTGGACACAAAACTGAACCCTAATTCTTCTGATGAAGATGGTGAAATGCGGTGACTTTGCGATCGCATAACTGATATGTGGACCGCAAAGTTACCGCAGAGCTACACAGAACACCTAGTTTTGAACCATGTATTTTGCGGTTGTTTTGCGATCGTCCACTATGCGGTGGGGTTTGCAATCACATTTTGTGATGTATGTTTTGTGCAAGTCCATTTTGCGATGGTTATGCGGTCCGCATAGTGGTTATGCGATCGCATAACCCATCACAGACTGAGACCCCAGTTGAGACTAACAGGTTTGCGACGATTCTGTGGTGTGTATTATTGTTTTGCGATCGCAGAATCAGGTCGCATTTCATGTTTTTCTTTAAATTTTTCTGATTCTTATCAGTATTGCTAATAATGTCACTCACACTTCATCAATTTGCAGATATGGCTCCAAAGAAACACTCATCTTCTGCATCAAAAAGGGCTTCCACCCGCCACCAGGCATCATAGGCAAAGCGTTTGAGGATAGACGAAAATATGCCAAGCCCCTCCCAGTCAGAGGAGGAGGAGCTCAGGCCCTCAGTCAATTTAGAGGCTGAAGAGATAAGGAAACGAGGAGAAGACTTCCAACTCCAATTTGGGGTTGAGGGGTCCCAAAAACTATATAGAGAAGGGCTCTTTAAGTGCAAACTCCTGCACGAAAAATAATTGAGCTTGAACGGGCTGAAAGACCAGTACCCCCATATACTGGAGAACATAAAAACACAGAGATGGGAGTGCTTCACTGAGCCACCCACTAAGTACAATGAGGCCCTTGTGAGGGAATTCTATGCTTCCTATGGAGCCTCTAGGATAGAGCACCACAAACGTAACAAAATTTTCATTTATACTATCCTTGTTCGGGAGAAGAGTGTGTCCTGCAACGCTGATGACATAAATAAGTTATACTTCCCTGGTTGGAGAGAAGGCACTGCTGAATACAATACTAAATTTTTGAATATGAACGTGGGTGGATTGCGTCAGTGATAGAAAAGGGGACTCCCACTTGGATCAACCCTCGGCACAAGATATATAAGGAGGATCTCACGAGAGAGGGTCGCTACTGGCTTAGTTTTGTTACTTCTCGATTGGTACCAACTTGGAATGCAACTGGAATAGCCATTGAGAAGGCCCTTCTCATTGCTTGTATCATGACTGGTATCAAGATAGATGTTGGAGCATTGATATTCCAAGAAATAGGGATCCGAGTAATGCAGCATGCCACTTCACTTCCTTTCCCGTGCCTGATCAAATCCCTTTGTAAAGTTGCAAAAGTTCCCCTCATGCCACACTATGACAAAACCGGAAAAGTGACGAGGGATATTGATATCACTCGTATCACTGATGCTGCTGCCCCACCACAGGTTCAGGTTCAGGATCCAATTGATCTAGAGCACAGCGACTCCCAGACTCCGGTGACTCCTCAGGTTACAGTGGCCTCCACTTCCACTTCCGAGCCTGCTTCTCAATCCACCTTTGTCCATCCTGCTATTGCCATTCCTGCTATCTCAAAGCTTGGTCTACTCAGCATGCCATTGCCAAGGTAGACTAGCTTTTGAAGACATTGCCCTCATAAAGCAAGCCCTGACTCCTATTAAATCCACAGTGACAGCCCTCCAACAGCAACAGTCAGTGTATGAGAATCGTTTGCAGCAACTTGAGTTGAGGGTGGAGAAGATAGAGCAAGGTGAAGTTAGTGGGTTGTCTAGCCTCAAGGAGGAGGTTGCTTCTATGAAGACCGAGCTCCAAAAGATGCAAAATTTAGAGTTTGATCTATCATCCCTCCTTCCCACAGATGGTGATAAGGTTACAGGCACAGCAGCTCCGGACTTGGGAATTAATTTCTCTACACTTATGACTGACACTGCTCCTCCTACAACCGGGCCGCCCAAGCCTCTAGGTCCTCTGATACGCATTGACATTCCTGATGAGGAGGCTTCCAGACGATCTACCGAGTCTGAAGAGGAGGAGTCAGAGGAAGGTGAGGAAGAGGTGAGTTATGGATTTTTAGACGATGATGGCCCTCAAGACAAGGGCAAGTAGATTCTCACTCTGACTGTTGAGGAGATGGAGCAAGCACAACTCAAGATAGCAATGGAATAATCGCTAGCAGATTTGGCCGGCATTGAAGATCCATCCGCCACTCAGCCACCATTGGGCGAAGCTAGCAGCTCACAGGTCCTAGCTCCAGTTATGGACCGGCCAGAGATCCCTCCTGCAGTTGTGATTCCTCCTCAGGCCGAGCTCTCAGTCCCAATTCCAGCATCGGAGAGTGACCCTCCCAACATAGAGCAGGCTACTGTCTCCCATAGAGCTTAGTGCACCTCAGGGAGCCCCTTACACTTTTTGTTTTTATTTTTCTACATTGGGGGCAATGCATGATCTTTAGTTGGGGGTGGTAGCCTTGTGATGATATTTTTGTAGCCTTGTGATAAATTTTGTGACATTAGAGTACATATGTATTCCTTTGTGTTATAGAAACTGTTGTACATATGTATTCCTTTGTGTTGTGTAGTTCGTATTATGCTTATATTAGTATTTATGATACCCCTGTGCATGCATAAAAGAAAAGTAACAAAAATAAGTAGATAGTAGTTAGTAATGAATTCCCCTTGGTTTTTCTTATCCATGTTCTTTTCTAAGGGTGTAATAGTAGAACCGGGTCGGTAAATGAAACATATTGACCGGTCTAGTGTAACTGTTTAGTCTCAAGCATGTGTGTCTGTATATAGCATATACCCTTCCACATATAAAAAAAATGAGAAATCAACTATGTGAATTTGAGGCTCGTTCTGTGACTCTCTGTCTACCTAGAGTCATACGTATATATATGATGAAAGCTTTGAGTTTCCAAGTGTTGACTCGAGGTCTTCAAAATATGTGAGCCAAACAATTCGTGTGCCCCGTGTGTGTGAGTTCTTTGTATAAATAATTCTTGTGTTGCTTCTACCATCTAGAACTTGCCCAGTTGGTTTTTCGATGCTTATAATAACTATACTTGGTTGGAGAAATGACCTTAGGCAGTCTTTGTGATTTTTGGAAAACCAGTTAGCCTTTCAAGCCGCCAATTATACAGATAGTATCTCTAGTCACCCCATTTGAGCCTTTAGCTTTTTCTTTGGCCAACTCATTACAAACATTTTCCCTTTTTGTAAAATAATTCCCTCTTTTGAACCCATCCCTCCTTGAAACATTGAGAATCAGGCTAAAAGCCTACGTTGGGGGTGTGATGTCAAAATGGAAATTGGTGAGGTTGTACATTGAGTGTAGGATCATATACCTCAAAATATTTGTATTAAGTTATTCAAGCTCCAATATGTATATATATAAAAAATGTATGTATATAAAGTATGGAGCCTTGAAGAAAATTAGAGAGGTATTTAAGGTGGTTCTACATTGGGAACTAGATGCCAATGAGGCTATGTGGGTTGAAGAAAAACAAAGTGCAAAAAGAATGAAAAATGTGAGTAGTGTTCAAGGAGGGTTAAGTCACTTTTATCCAAATGCTTACGCGAACCTTCCCTAAACCTATATTACAAGCTTAAAAAGTCCTTATGGGATCTTCAACCGAGCATTCTTAGAATAAAGTGATGAATTAAAATAAGGGCAAACCTATGGTATGGTATGTTGAAACACTTGAAACTCTTTCCTGAGAGTGAGTGTCTTTGTGAATTCGTCCCTTCTTGATGTTGCCATTGTACATATTGTGATTTTGGGACTTTCTTTCTAGTGAGGCCACATGAATTGTAAGGATTGAATAAAAGTTGAGTTTTTGAGTCAAATACAATTGCACTCAGCTGAGGGTAGCATTTAGTCACCTTGTCGGAGGCTAAAAATTCACAAGTTGCTTAGTTTTCCTTGTATATATTGATTGGTTTAGGAAGGGTAAAACAATAGAAGTCACATGCTTGAAGTACTAACAACAAACACCACTCATGGTCATTTTTGGTTCATGTTCTGTAAATAGAGTCTAGGATAGGATAGTGTCGTGTTAATTGCTTGAGGACAAGCAAGAGTTAAAGTTGGCGGTGTTGATGTGCCGGGGAATTTCGGCACATTTCAATACTAATTTCTTAGATTTTAGCTTGTTTTAGCGCAATTATCTCCTTTACTTATGTAATTTTGGTGTGTCTATAATACATAAGGACTAAGGACCCAAGAGCATGTAAATGAAAGCAAAAAGACAAGAAAAGAGCAAAATGTACAAAAAATGCGGTTCTGCGACGCGTTATGCGATCGCAGATTATATATGTGAGCCGCATAATCAACACTCATATCGCAGACAAAAGCAGAGTTCTGGGAAAATCTCAAGTAATAAATGCGGTCCATTATGCGACCACAGAACCTGTCTGCGAGTCGCATACTGGAACGCAAACCAACCATGAAGGTTGCTGAAGGACGAATGTGCGATGCAAAATGCGATCGCATTTCTACAATGCGAACTGTAGATCTGGAATGCGATGAAGATTTGAAAACTAGAGTTCCAGTCTGCGATGGGGACATCCAAAATGCGGACCGCATGTACGCTTTGCGACAAGAATGCGGTCGCATTTTTTATCTGAAAGTGTAGTTTTGTCCGTTTCCTGTCTCGATTTTCAATCCCGTATAAATAGTTTTATGATGTTTTTGTGGCCGCATCTTGTCTAGTTTTTGAGCTACATTCCAAGACTTAAATATTCTTCACTTTTGGCATCTTGTGGGTCAAGAATCTTCACTTTGTAAGCTTTATGGCATTTATTATTCTCTTGCTTTTGTATTTTAGTATGAGTAGCTAACTCTAAATACTAAGGTTGATGACCCTAAATAGGTGTTATGTTAATGAGTGATTAACATTGAATATATATATAATGGTTGGTTGATATTTATTTACTTCTCATTCTTCATTTATTGTTGGTGGTTGCAAATATTAACAAGTACCATTAAATTATTCCTTTGCTTGGGAAAGTGGGTTAGAATTTGGTAGAAGTAAATATCAAAGACTCAAGGCTTTAAACCTTGTTTAATAAAATCTTTTAGGAATAAGTTGGTTTTATTTGGCATATATTGATTGTTATTAATTTCATGTCTTTTACATTTGGGAAAATTATAAAGAGGTTCAGACGGCTAGTCAGAACAATAGCACAAGTAATTAGTATAGAAGAGAGGGCTTTGAGTGTGTGTGTGTTTTTGAACTCAGTTGTCCGTGCCCCAAAGAAAAAGGGTAGGGTATTTATAGTTTGAAAATAGGTGGTAAGTCAGGCAAAATATAATTCAATACCAATCATAATCAATTAGAAGAAGGGAACTCCTTTAATTAAGGAATTCGAATTTGAATAGGAGAGAGCAGAGTTGGTTTTTAAGGAAAGAAAATCAAGAACACATTGTGTAGTAAAGGGTAAGTACATAAGAGAAGCTTTTAAAAATACACGGTAAGATAAATAAGGTAGGGGTAAAATCAATCAATCACATAGTAAATTAAGGAATTAAAGATTCGAATATAATAATGAATTAAGTCAGAAAACAAGTCCAAATCAAACAAGGAGAGAATCAAATAAGTTCATATAGAAATCAAT
>MU691403.1:4217-18616 GCA_026770625.1 Nicotiana glauca
TTAAATCATGAAAAACACTAATTAGAGCATTTTGTTATCATATATATCATCAAAACAACATAAGAATGTGATTATTCAAGGTGTGATTATAGTCAAATTCACCTATTATCAATTGCCAAAACTTAAACCTTTGCTACTAAATCACATTTCTAGCCCTAACGGTATTGCCCCAATCATATGTTACACTTGAAATGTATTCCCTTGTTATCCAGGTGGGCGCCTGATTGCCAAAACTTGAAATGTATTCCCTTGTTATCCAGGTGGGCGCCTGATTACCAAAAACATGAAATGTATTCCCTTGTTATCCAGGTGGGCGCCTGATTGATAAAACTTGAAATGTATTCCGTTGTTATCCAGAAGGGCGCCTGATTACCAAAAACTTGAAATGTATTCCCTTATTATTCAGGTGGGCGCCTGATTGCCAAAATTTGAAATGTATTCCCGTGTTATCCAAGTGGGCGCCTGATTACCAAAACTTGAAATGTATTCCCTTGTTATCGAGGTGGGCGCCTGATTGCCAAAACTTGAAATGTATTACCTTGTTATCCAGGTGGGCACTTGATTGTTAAAACTCGAAATGTATTCCCTTGTTATCTAGGTGGGTGCCTGTCATTACTACAAAACAGACAAAATAAAAGAAATTTTTCTGCCCCAGTTTGGGATCTGGGCATATTGTGAGTGTTAATCGGATCCTGTTACATATAGAGCTCTAAGAATTTTAAAAGCTATGTCCCATTATCAAGGAGGGATCTGAAGACTTCAAATTAAATCTCATCTTAAGAGTGACCACATTAAAGCTAAATTATATTTCCTAAAAGTAGAACCTACGCCAAACCTTGTTATCTATGAGTGCCTTTAAATTTAACTAGGTTCCATTATCCAGCAGGGTCCTGAGAATTTCTATTAAATCCCATTATCGAGGAGGGTCCTGAAAACTCTTTTGAAATTAAATCCCATTATCCAGGAGGGTCCTGAAAATTTTAAATTAAATTCCATTATCCAGGAGGGTCCTGAGAATTTTAAACTAAATCCCATTATCCAGGAGGGTCCTGAGAACTTTTAAATTAATCCCATTATCTAGGAGGGTCCTGAAAACTTTAAACTAAATCCTATTATCTAGGAGGGTCCTGAAAATTTTAAACTAAATCCCATTATCCAGGAGATTCCTGAGAACTTTTAAATTAAATCCCATTATCCAGAAGGGTCCTAAGAATTTTAAATTAAATCCCATTATCCAGCAGGGTCCTGAAAATTTTAAACTAAATTCCATTATCCAGGAGGGTCCTGAGAACTTTTAAATTAAATCCCATTATCCAGGAGGGTCCTGAGAATTTTAAACTAAACCTTATTATCCATGAGGGTCCTGAGAATTTTAAACTAAATCCCATTTCCAGGAGGGTCCTAAGAACTAATAATGAACTTACCTGAGCCATGCTCTCATCTTGGAGGATTATGAACATAATTTCTTGCTCCCTAAACCATACTTTTCCATGGGAGGTCCCTATGGATTAACAAATTTTATTGCCCCTGTCTCTGACAAATAAAATTATGTTAGTTTGAAAACGTGGTGGTTAGTTTGTGGCATTATTGCTGAGTGTCTCCTTCTGCACTTGCCAAGATAACTTTGATTTCAACTTGGATGACCTTGACTGTTATCGTCTACCCATTTTCTTTCAACACTTATCATATAAAACACCTCTGCTCCATTCGATCCCAATTTCCTCTATCTGTTGCATTTTGCTCATGAATTGACATTTATTGAACCATTGCATTTCATATGAATCCCAAAGCATGTTTATTGTTACCAACTCAATGCACGTACCACTTTTCCCTGATTTATGCCACTTTGATGTGCTACCAAAATTTATTCTGTGCAATTGGAAAGCTGGTAGCAGATTTTGAAGTCATTTCTTACTTATTTTGACAAAACAGACTCCAGAGGACTTAAACAAAGCAAGAAGAATAGAGTTACGGGGACAAGATATGACATCTAACAAGAAAATCACTGAGTAGAAACTTGCCAGATATAGATTCCAACTCTAATGACCGTGACATGGATTTTTGGATTGAAGTGGCCTAATCTGTTAAGCAAGTCTAATGTTCAACTCATGTTGTGCCTCTAAGTTGTGAAATTAGGCTTCAGTGCTCCAATTGTCCTATTTGATCCACAATCCTTAGTCAACTTGTAGTGCCCTGAAGGGTTTTCACCATCAAGCCTCTCTCATTTTGCTCTTTCTCTCAACTCACCGTCGCCTTATGGTGCCCATGAAGGTTTTCATCGGTAAGACTCACTCATTTTATCATTTTTTCTCTTTGTGCTGAGAACAAAGGTATTACCCATGATGCAGGAAGTTCATACTTTCGCCATACACTTGATTTGACATCCTCCAAGATTGGTCGGAAGGTCTTTCTTTGGACCATAATGTAGGCTTTTGGACAGGGTAAGAAAGAAAAGGTGGCATGAAGGCTCAAAATAATTTAAGATGAAAAGGTTCAAAATTACAACTTTTGGAATCAAATCTTTTGGCCAAAATTAAAACTTTTGCCCCAGTTTCTGGAGTATGGGGATTTTATTATTTCTTGGGATTTTTAAGAACTGCCCCACTCTTGACTTCGGGGGATTATGCAATACTTTATTTGGTGTGACCGAACCCTAAAGCTGCCTACGTATCTTGTGGTGACAAGAATCAGGTTGAATGTAGTTTAAAAGACAAAGTTAATTTTTTTTTTCCTTTTCTTTTTTTTCTTTTTCCTTTTCCCTTTTTTTGTTTTCTCTTTTCTTTCTTTTTTTTTCTTTTTCTCTTTTCCTTTTTTTTCCTCTTCTCTTTTTCTTTTCCTTTCCTAGTTCCTAACTCTATTTTTGATTTCAAAAGAGGGGTATGAAGTAAAAAATTATGACTCAAAATGGGTAGCAAAAGATAAAAGTATTTGGGTAGTAGAATAAAATGCCTTCGTCATACCAAACTTAAAAATGCCAAGTACAAACATGCAATTGAAGATAAGCAAATAAATCATATATAGTATTTATTGATGGTGTCAAAACAAACAAAAAGGGCCAATGGGCAATACCTTTGTCCCAATGAATGACCCTTGCCGGTTCGAAGCAGACTTGACTCAACCTTATCTTGATATGGAAGAATGCATTTCAGCACTGACTGATTTGCCTCAAACTGCTTGAGAGACATTTCTTTGTTGTATGCTCTTATCAACCTCTTGATTTCCCAAACTTACTGCCTCAGTTTCACTCAATTCAAAGTTCAGGTCATCTCAGAATGTGTGAATCTTTAATTGTTTCCTCAAACGCATCCTTTTATCATATTCAAAACACTGCCATTGCTTCATGATTAGACTAACTTTCAAGATCATGCTGAGAATTATGCGTGTGTGCCATGTCACTAGAGTCGGCATGAAAAGAACTATAAAAGGAAAAATGACCTAAATAAAAATTGACTAGAACTAACAGAAAATATGAGATTGTATTAGATAGATGATGAAAAGTGTTTGAACAAGACCAGCAAAATAGACGTGGGTAACAACCCTGGAATAATCCTAGATAACACCAGGCGAGTTACTACAACTAAATGAACTAGACAAACATAATAAGAACAAAAGGTTTGAGCCACAAGACAATATCCGGATTACAACCCTAAAATAACCCGGACAACAGAAATGACAACAAAATAAACCACCAAAACTCCTCCTTGGCTAGCCAAGAAAGGAGTGTCTTTCCAATTACCAAGCTCAAAATCTTAGCCACTGGACTGCACATCAAAATTACTTGGACCTTCACCAGTTTCAATATCATTAACTTCAGTCAGCAAGTTTGCAAGAGGATTTTCATACTCCGTGTTACCATGCATCGCCCCCACAAAGTGTGCATCATCATGTACAGGTAAAAGATTCTGTGCAATATTCTGGGTGTCACTATCCTGGACCACAATTATCCTTTCTTGAAGCATTCTTTCTATCTCTCTTTTCAAAGCAAGACAATCTTCAATACTATGCCCTTGGACATTAGAGTGGCACATGCACTGCACAGTAGGATCAAAACCTTATGCATATGGGTCCGGAGTATAGCCGAGGAGTGGCCCAATCAGGCCCGATTGTTTTAGTTTTTAAAACAAGCTTGTGTAGGATTCTCGGATTGGCGTAAAACTATTTATTTGCCTTTGTTCCCCTCTGTCCCCTGTTTCCTAGGGTTTTTGGGTGCTCGAAAATGTTGTGAAGGAGAAAAAGTATTATGCGGTGTTGGTGCTCGCCATAAGGAGTGACCTATTGGTTGAACAAACTGGGCGGTGTTAGGAGGATAGTACTGAGGTGGAATATGTGGAGCCTAAGGATAGGTTTGGAGTTGGGATCGGGGTTGAGGCTGAGTATATTGGTGAGGCAGACCCATTGTGCCATGTCATGATCCTGAGACAACCATGGCAACATCATCATGTTTCTTCTGACCCGACAAGCTTCCTGTGTCGTTCTGAATCCCCTGTGTTGTGGCTTTTAAGGCAGAATAGCTCATGATCTTGTTTGACTTCAATCCATCTTCCACCATTTCTCCCATCTTTACCACATCATTGAAAGGCTTACCAATTGCTGAGATCAAATATCCGAAATAAGTAGGCTCCAGGGCTTGAATAAAGTATTCAACCATCTCATCTTCTTCCATTGGAGGATTGACCCGTGCAGTTTGCTCCCCCTATCAGAATCCATATTCTCTAAAGCTTTCAGTGGGATTCTTTTCTACCTTGGTCAGGGACAGGCGATCCGGGACAATGTCTATGTTGTACTGAAAATGTCGAGCAAAGGCCTGAGCTAAATTGTCCCATGTGTACCACCTGTTGGTGTCCGGGCGGGTGTACCATTCTAGAGCTGTCCCACTCAGACTCTGGCTGAAGTACGCCATCAATAGTTCATCTTTTCCACCAGCGCCTCTCATTTTACTGCAATAACCTCTCTGATGAGCTACAGGATCCCCATGTCCATCATATAAGTCAAACTTGGGCATCTTGAACCCGGCAGACAATTGGACATCAGGGAACAGACACAAATCCTTATAAGCCACACTCACCTGGCTTCCTAACCCGTGCATATTTCTCAATGATTGCTCTAGGCTCTTTACTTTCTTAAACATCTCCTCTTGCTCCACATTCTTGGGTGGTTTATCAGTTTCAACATGAGGCTCAAAGTGAGGAGTGTAGGAGTAAGAATCTGGGACTTTGAAAGTGGGTTCTGAGGCATAGTATTGGGTATCTGGAGTTAGGCATGCGGTTGTTTTGGCTGGTAGAGCATGAAAAGTTTCGGAGGAAGTGCCAGGGTAATTGTGGTAAGGGGTGAAACCTGGTACGTGTTGTGGGGAAAGATCAACGGTACTTGGCATTTGGGTTTGGGACAGTGGTGGAATTGAAGCATGGTTTTCTGCATAGTTGATAGGGAATGAAGGTGGACGATGCCCCCTGATCCAAGATTGATACATTTCTGCCATCGATATCAACCTTCGGACCTCCTCTTTCAGTTTCGATTCTAATTCTACAATCTCCCTTGGTGGGTGTACAACCCCAGTGTCTGTTTCTTTGCAAGCCATGGCTACTGTGCTCCTTGACCTTGTGTTGTATGGACAAATCACTAAAGTGCCACAAACTAACCACCCTCTGTTATAATGAAAGTAACAAAGAGGAGCAAGACAAAGCCAACATATTAGCGTTAGGACATTTATCAGATAAAATATCACATTGCGCGCAATGCCCCTAGTCATAGTTAACGATTCTAGAATGGCTTCGAGGGTACGAAGGTCATATAGCATCATCCCAATTTCACTCTTCTTGCCCAATGTCCCTCTTCATTATCCTTTCTAACACCACTTGGTTTCTCATTTCTTTTTAACTGTCACTCTTTTCTTTCTCTCACTTCTCACATCCACAATTTCATTTTCATTTTTTTCATTTTTTTTCATTTTTTCCATTTTATTTTTAGTTTAAAAAAAAAATTCGATCAAACCCTATGTAGGTTGCCTACGTATCATGTCCCTCATGAATCATATCAAGCGTAGTTCTAAAAAAGTAATGGACAAAATAAACTAAGAAACAAAAATCTTTTTGGATTTTTCATTTAAAACTTTTTTGGGTTTTTCAAATACAAAACAGGAAGTACTATAGCAAAAGATTCGACAATCTTAACTAGACTGACAGACTCCATACTACTGTACAAGACTAGAAATTAAAAGAAAAAATAAAAAACGTTTCCTCAAGCAGCTCGTGCATGCAATGGTCTTGACTAGAGTGGTCCTAGGTATTTATCATGCTCAAACTCTAGCAAATTGCTCCATACCTGAATGGAAAAATAAGATAAAATAGAATTAGTGACTCAAGACACATGTGACGCCACGACACCTTCTATTGGACGTATGCAAGGCACGATTGGGCTATTTTCGCAAAATGGCTTATATGGTCAAAGGTGGCTATTAATGCAAACTCAACAAGATTGACCTCTAAGACATGGAAATATCTCACTAAGGCTTACATGGATTCAACTCCCAATAATCGTGGCCCAAAAAATTATTTTGCAGAAATGACCCATTTTGCAAAAACGACCGATATGGCCAAAAGTGGCTAAAGAGGCAAACTAAAAATGAAGGACCTTAATGTAATATGACACCTAGTTGTGGACTCAAAATCCTAAAACATGGGTTATTGAACCACTTTTGCAAAAATGATCCCATTTTGCAAGAATGGCCGATGTAGCCAAAAGTGGCTAAACATGCAAGATATGGCTTAGACCCCGCAAAGCCAAGAACCTAAGACTTACTAGGAAGACCGGACCCTATGTGGGCTGCCTGCGTATCATGCCCCGAGAGACGAGAATCAGGTATGTGTGGTTCAGGAAGATTGGACATGGGAGAAAGCCTTTAAAAAAATGCAACTAATTTGGAAAAATCATATTTTTTTTTCTTTTTGAGAAATGATGGAAAATGTAAAATCTTTTTGGATTTTCTTTTTCTCCTTTTTTTTTTAAAATTTTTGGAAGTTGAAGGAAAAGTGCACAATCTTTTTTGGATTTTCTTTTTCATTTTTGGAAATAATGGGAAAGTGTAAAATCTTTTTGGATTTTCTATTTTCAATTTTTTTTGACTTTTTGGAAAATAGTGTAAAATCTTTTTTTTTGGATTTTCTTTTTTCTTTTTTGAAAAATAATGGGAAAGTGTAAAATCACCTACTTCATTTTATATTTCATCCTAGAATATCCTTGGTTTGTCAAATGACCCTTTTACCCATAAAGAAATGCAAAATGTAGTACATAGGGATGATCAAATATCTTTTTGGGCAATAAGCCCATTTTGACATAATTTGGATAGGCCTCCTACAACAGGATACGGTGCCTGGGACCGAACCCTACTAGGTTTAAATGATATGATGCACATAAGTATGACCTAAAGGCTGACCTACAGTTGGGGTTCACTAAACAAGGCAATTCGGGGCGGCACGTGGTCGATGGCGGCTGCTCTAGCTGTCCGCCCACGCCACGCTCACACGCCACCCCCCTAAAGACACGGGTGACTCACAAAAAGGTCATGTACACTCAAACGTACTTCGGAAGACTTGTTGCAGAAAGAAGACCTATGGTTATACAAATGATTACAGTTTATGAAGCAGTAACACATAAAGAAAAAACTGTAAACAAATAAGCAACTAGCAAATAAAACGACATAAACAAAAATAACAATCAAATAAAGCAAACAAAACACATAAAAACCTCAACCGAAAATGCTAAAAAACCAACAAGATCAAGTACTAGCTCGAACCTGCAATTTCCTAGCAGAGTCGCCAGAGATGTCACACCCCTTTTTTTACAAAACCTCACTTAACCCTATTAAATTAATAAAAGGATTTAGTCAAGCTTGAAAAGGGTTTTTCAATTTTGAAAGTGACAAAAAATTGTTCAAAAGAAAATAACTTAGAGTTGACACCTGACTTTGATTTCGGTGTGTCAGGTCACCGTTTTTCTATATATATATATATATATATATATATATATATATATATATATATATATATATATATATATATATTCCCTTTTAAAACACTTGGACTCCAAAACATAAGTCCGCACCAGACAATCGGGTAAGGGGGTTCATTTGACTCGGGGAGAAGGTGTTAGGTACTCCCCAAGTCCCGTAACTAGTACGGTTTCATACTTGATCTAGTCGACTTTTAGAATATTCGACTTGAGGTAAAATAAACACCGAAAATAAACACACAAAAAGGCCTGAGGTCGTCCCAGCCTAATAAAAGAAAGATAAAGATAAAAATAAAAATAAACTACTACAAGCTCTACTTTTGGCCTCCAAATACAAGTACTACAGGGCATTCCCTGAAATAAAATATATATAAGTCCTTAGGGGCATTCTCCAGATAAATTTAACTAAGGGGATAACCTCTCACCTCAAAAGCTAACAAACAATTCTAAGGCTTGCCTACCCGAGTGTGGTCGGCCTAAACATGCTCCTAACAAACAATAAGAAAATAGGTAAATAAGGAGAATTCAATAAAAAGGAAACTTCAATTCATGGTCGTTTTCTTTTAACAGTGAACTCCCCAAAATCCCTGATCATTCTACTCAAATAAACATGTAAACAGTAGCAAACACTAGCCAATTAGGGTAAATCACATTACCAAATTGTGAACATGAAAACATATACAAAACTGAAAATAAACACCTAAGAGGTAATTATCCAACAAGTTTGAGCTAGATGAACTGACTAGTAAAAAATGACAAATAAAAGTAAAACAAGTTAATGCAAAGATCAGGATAAGAAATATGGCAAACACCTAGCTATACCATCTCATCTTTCTCAAACTACTCCTTAATCCCACAACTCAAACCAAACAGACACAAACATGGATCCAACATGAAAAACACAGACCCTTTTGTGTTTAAGTTCAAAAGAAACAAGCAAATCATCTTTCAGAGATTATAACGCGTGATGAAGGAATTGGCAGTAGCACCATTCATATTTCATGGAAGTCAGACACTAAACAGGCGGCTCAAGGCAAACAAAGGCACCTATCAGAATAACATGCGAACAAAAGTGAAATTGTCATGAAACAATGCACATTCACATTGGGCCGCGATAAATCAGTTGAACGTGTAACCATAAACAACTCCAAACCTACGAGTAGCTCGATGTATGAAGCAGGGGTTTGAATCATAAGAACTAACGGGGATCTTCCCAATCATCAGAGGCAAGAGGGCAATTAGGACGACAATTTAAAGTTAACAGTTTTTCCAAATAACCAAAATTGGATGAGGACTTAACAGTTATCAAGAAAATAGCACTAATCAATTAACTCTCTAAGAACCTAAGTGCAAACCAACATATATGTTCGAATGGAGTCCAACGGAGATTAATAAAACCAAAGCATCAAATTAACATGAACATAGACAGAGTATAATCAGTCCAAAAGCTTAGTCATGCTTCATGCTAGTCAAATAATGAACAGATGACTCTAACATTCTTCTCTTGAGAGCCTATTTAAACAGAAACTAATACCAACTAAAATGCAATATTTCATGCTCACACTGTCAGGTTCAAAATCAAGCATGCCCTACAATTAAACCTTAGAATTTCAGCAAGTAAGAACAGTTTTACATTAACAGGCCAACAAATACTAGCAGGGAAACTTCGCAAACATCAGAGGGACTAGTCGAACTAAAATTAACAGTAATATGACACTTCAATAATCCATACAACTACCAGCCAATTCCGACTTCAGTCAAGCATATTGGAATCACTCAAGTCTAAGATTATACGATATTTGAACACACAAATGAAACAGAGCAGAAGCATATACCAAGGAAATTCACCCAAACTCTATAGAAAAGGGATGGATATGAACCTGGATTAAACTCTCAATTAACTTTGTTCAGAAAGCTATTACAAGCGAATCCGGCGTCGGAATATGTGTGTCCAGTAGTGAACGGACAAAACAACAACTAAAATGGATTTGGAACCACGAACAAGAACCTCACGAGCAGTCGACGAACATCAGCTAAACTCCATTTCTGTTCAAGAACCCAGAGGAAGAAACTAACTTCTTCTTTTTTTTTTTGTATTTTTTGACTTTGATGTAAAATCCGAATGAGAAGAAACTAATTTTTTTTTCTTTTATATGAAAACGAAAAAAATAGAATCAAATAACACTCAAAAGAGAACTCTAAATTTGAAGAACAAAAAATCCGAAAACCCTAGCCTTTTCCTCTCACTCTTTCTTCAATTTTCTCTCTCTCCACCTCCTTATGTCTAAATAACCCCAAATATATAGGCACCCTCCAAGCTTCTATTCTTCTTCTCCAAGAAAAACCTGAAAAAGTTCCCAAAAATTCGAAAATCCTCCTAAAATTTCCAAAAACAAATATCGGAAAAATGGAAGGTGTGGATGTGATTTCACTCACATCCAACTGCTCCCATTTATCCGAGATCTGTTCAAGGAATCAAAAGCGCGTGAGGGAGAAGGCGGATTCGATTTGGGCAAAATCATTAGCGAATATCCTGAGTTTGTTATCATTGCTACGTGGAAGAAGGAGAAGACAGGAGGGAGGACCATGGGGGGACCNAGAGGTGGAGATGGGGCTGGGGCGGCTGTTTTGTTAGAAAGGTTTATGGTTTGGTTCATTAGGGTTATATTTGGGGTGTGGGGGAAATAATCCTGTCCATAGGATTAAAATGAATGGATGGATGAGATTAAAACTAAAACGGGGCGGGTTCTAGGTCGATCCGGCGGGTCAGCAGGTTTTAGGAGTTGGGTTGTTGATTTGGGCTTCAAAATGTGCGAAATTGGGCCAAAAATGACTAAAAATTCAAATTAAATACCTATAAAAACTCTAAATTAATTTGATAAACTACTAGTATTAAAAATAAAATTAAAAATTAAAGTTAGAACTATTTTTGGTATTTTCAAGGATTATATTAGGATTAAAATAGGTTAAAAGTAATATATCTTTCTAAAAATACCTAATACTGAATGAAATAGAAAGTGAAACTATTTTTGTATTTTTTCACTTTTATGTGCCTTAAAATTAAAATTAATAATAAAGTGAAATCACATAGAAATAAGCTCAAGTAATATTCTAAAAATAATAGGACTATGAAGGGTGATTCTAATGTGCGGGTCAAAATTACATGTCTACAGCTACCCCTCTTTGACGGGAAATACGGAGTGTTTTCAGACAAAGAACAACAAGACATGTTTTAGACCCGACCCTTATTTAGAGAGACAAAACTAACAGAAAAGAGAATGTGACCAAGCCCTGGTATCTGAGCTGCCTACATATCCTTGGCTATAAAAGAATCAGGCCACGTGTAGTTCGGAGTGAGAAGAGCGATGGAGTATACCGAGGTGGAGAGCCGATTGAAGTACCGTCGATGATCCGGTCCGCGGTTCCTTCCATTACATAAAAAATACAAGGAAAAATTACAGCAGAAGTAAAAGAAAAATATAAGATCCTATCTACTTCTTGTCTTGAATCTTCCTCGAATCTCTACTTGATCTTCAACATGAGACTAAAAAGTGGACCATGTTCTTCAGGCGGGCTCCTGATACTTCTTGAATTTACGAATTGGAATTAACTCTGAAATGAATCCCCTTGTTCTTCAGGTGGGCGCTTGATTTCCAAAACTTAAATTGTATTCCCTTGTTATCCAGGTGGGCGCCTGATTTCCAAAACTCAATGTATTCCCTTGTTCTCCAGGTGGGCACCTAATTTAAAAAACTCAGAATGTATTCCCTTGTTCTCGAGGTGGGTACCTGATTTCCAAAACATGAATTGTATTCCCTTGTTATCCAGGTGGGCGCCTGATTTCCAAAACTCAAAATGTGTTCCCTTATTATCCAAGTGGGCGTCTGATTGACAAAACTAGAAATGTATTCCCTTCTTATTCAGGTGTGCGCCTGATTGCCTAAACCAGAAATGTATCCCCTTCTTATCCAGGTGGGCGCCTAATTGACAAAACTTGAAATGTATTCCCTTGTTATCCAGGTAGGCGCCTGATTGACAAAACTAGAAATGTATTCCCTTATTATCTAGATGAGCGCCTGATTGACAAAACTTGAAATGTATTCCCCTGTTATCCAGGTGAGCGCCTGATTGACAAAACTTGAAATCTATTCCCTTGTTATCCAGGTGGGCGCTTGATTGCCAAAACTTGAAATGTATTCCCCTGTTATGCAGGTAGGCGCCTGATTGCCAAAACTTGAAATATATTCCCTTGTTATCGAGGTGGGCGCCTAATTGCCAAAACTTGAAATGTATTCCCTTGTTATCTAGGTGGGCACCTGATTGCCAAAACTTGAAATGTATTCCCTTGTTATCCAGGTGGGCGCCTGATTGTTAAAACTTGAAATGTATTCCCTTGTTATCCAGGTGTGTGCCGGATTGCCAAAACTTGAAATGTATTCCCTTGTTATCCAGGTAGGCACTTGATTGACCAAACTTGAAATGTATTCCCTTGTTATCCAGGTGGGCGCCTGATTGACTAAACTTGAAATGTATTCCCTTGTTATCCAGGTGGGCNAATTTGAAAAGATATTCCCTTGTTCTTCAGGTGGGCTCCTGCTTACAACAACCATACAAAACGAAGAAAATTTCTGCCCCAGTTTGATAACTGGGCGCATTATGCTACTGAATGTTAACTTGAAAGATAAGACTTGCATTATACTTCCCTTATTCTTCAGTTGGGTGCCTGACTGCTGCGCTTGGAATGTATTCACTTGTTCTTCAGGTGGGCTCCTGCTTACAATGCTTGAAAAGTATTCCCTCGTTATCCAGGTGGGCTCCTGCTTACAAAGAAAAATTCTTTCTGCCCCTGTTTTAATCAAAGAAAAATTTGTTAATATGAAAATGGTGGTTAGCTGCTGGCATTCTTGTTGGCCATGCTCCCGTTTCTGACTTTGCTCCGACTTTCTTCTTTGGACTTGCTTTGACTTGCCATGACTTCCCGGCTAACTTTCAAACCCTCTGATCCTGATGACCTAAATGTTTTACCTCGTGCTACTGTTTTGGTGTTTCTGTTCCCCTTTTGTGAAACTTTGCTTCTCCCTCCAATTATCTGATTACCCTTCTGATGGGATTTGCATTGGTCCTTCGTGTTATACTTTTCTTTGACATGTCCCAATCTCGTTATACCATACAACTGGGAAGCTGATAGTTAGCTTTGACATCCTTCTTTTGTTTTGAATTGCACTGACACTGAAACTTCTTATAGACAGACTTCAAGACAAATGAAATGCAATGACCTCGAAGACTTTAAGGATAGAAAGACTCTAAAAACGAATGAATTGTAATAAAGAGAAAAAGGATAGGACTTATCTGAGCGGATGTGATGACCCGACCCGTCGTCTCAGGTATTACCGCCCTGTTTCCCCCTTATTGTATTGCTTTATGTCTCATCATCGGTATTGCGTGCGTTAGAATTTAATTGGAGTAATTTTGATAAGAAATGAGACACTTAGTCTCTTTTAAGAAGACTTAAATTGGAAAAATGCAACCGGATGTTGACTTGTGAGTTAGAGGGCTCAGAATTAAATTCCGTTTATTCGGTTAGCTCCGTGTGATGATTTAAAGCTTAGGAGCGCGATCGGAATTGAATTTGGAGGTCTGGTGTAGAATTAGGCTTGAATTGGCAAAGTTGGAATTTTGGAGAATTCCGGTTGATAGGCGAGATCTTGATATGAGGGTTAGAATGGAATTCCGAGAGTTGAAGTAGCTTCGTTAGGTGATTTTGGATATGTCTGCAAATTTTCAGGACATTCGGACGTCGTTTGGTTGGGTTTTTGATCGAATGTGCAATTCCGAAGTTTTTAAGAAACTTAGGCTTCGATTTGATGAAATACGATGGTTTTGGTGTTAGTTGAGGTGTTTTGATAATTGGAGAAAGTTTGAATAATGTTATAGGATGTATTGGTATTTTTGGTTGAGGTCCCGGGGGCCTCGGGGTGATTTCGGATGGCTAATGGGAATTTTTGAGTTGAAAAATGCAGCAGAAAAATTGCTGAGAACTTTTGTTCTATGCGATCGCATAGAAGGAATTATGGGGGCTGTTTGGTTGTGCTATGCGATCGCATAGGGAGTGTTGCGATCGCATAGAGTAATTTGAGACCCTGGAAATTTGTGCTATGCGATCGCAAGAGGCTTATGCGATCNTTTTTGTTCTATGCGATCGCAATACTCTAATGCGATCGCATAGTGTTAGCTACAGTACCCAAGATTTTTGTTCTATGCAATCGCATAGAGTTAGCTACAATGCCCGGGAATTTTGTTCTATGCGATCGCAGGATCTCTAATGCGATCGCATAGTGTTAGCTACAGTACCCGGACAGAATGTTAAAAACATTTCATCCGCGAACCCAACC
>MU691404.1:13370-39276 GCA_026770625.1 Nicotiana glauca
ATATATATATATATATATATTATTTAAAATTATGTTTGAATTATAAAATTAAAGTGTAAGTCTTGTAAATGAAGAATAGTAAATTCAATAAGGGCAAATAATTCCAAAAGAAGTTCTCAATCACGGTGGTGAATATATTGAAAAAAAAAAAAATCATCTGCCAATATACAAAGACTGAACTATACTAATTTATAACGATTAAGTGATAAAAAGGTAAAAATATATATTAATTAACTATGATTTCGTAATAATATTAAATATAAAGACATGTATAATAAATATTGTGTTGTAATATTACAAAGCATATTATTTTATGCTTAATTATCAGATTTATATTAACTACGTAAAATGAAGTTCGTGTATACTGATGATAGGCTATAATTACGTATTTTAGTTGATTATTACACTCTAATTTACTGCACTTTAGTTGAGTTTGCGCTTTAATCGCTAGTGTTTTGCACTAACGGTGTGTTTTATGCCTTGTAGGAGTGATTCCGAGCTATATAGATGTTATGGAATGAATTCAAGTGATTTGGAGCTTTGAAGTCTGAGTAAAAGCCGAAGGAATTAAGTCGGGATCGTATTCGGGGGTCAAATTTGATAATTAAGTACGAACGAAGACTCGAGGAGACATATTGTGTACTGTCTAATAAAATAGACATAACTTTTTTTTTTCAGAACTCCATTTGGGCTCCACAATATAAGGTTGGAAAGTTAACTCAAAGGTCTACAACTTTTATGTTTTACATTTTTTCAAATTCCAAAGGGAACAGGGTGAAAAACCGCGGTTACAGTAGGACCGCGGCAGAACACTGCTGCAGATTCTGAAGGCCACTCTGGCCGCGGTCCTGGCGTAACCGCGGTAGGACCGCGGCAGGAAGCGTAAATTTTAGGGACCAAAGTGCAAAATACGGGATTTTAAGCCCTAAACCCTATATTAAACAAAGGAAGCCGGCCAAAATTGGGGGAGACACTACTTTAGGGTTAGACAATACCCTAGGAGGCAAGAACACGCGAGGAGCAAGGCGGGGAATTCTTCTACGAGTTTTTCCTTCCTTTTCCTATTTTTTATTGTTGGTTATGACTTTTAGTATTGTAGTTTTACATACTATTATGAATAGCTAATTTGTTATCTAGAGTTTTGATAGAACCTTTTGTAGGATAAATTCTTGTTATGTTTTTATATAATTGAGCCATAGCTTTTATCTATTTGTTCAACTACGATTATATTCCGGTTGATTGAAGAGCTCTCAATTAGCTGTGCCTATTTAGTATGCATAACTCGGAAGAGAGTACATATTTAGGTAATTGTTGAACAACACCACTCCCAAAGTATACGAGGGATCAATAGCCGAGGGTTTAAAGGCGGGACTAGGGATAACAAAGCCTTGGGTGCGATCTGAAGTGAGCTGTATTAAAAGCCAGCTAGCGTAGCTCGGGAGAGTGCGTCTAGTAAATTGTCGTAATTACTCGGGAGAGATTTACGGTAATAAGAGTGCTCATGATCGGTAGAGAATACTGAGGTGAAATTATAGAAGACATAGCGGAAGGATTCCGACAATAGGGAAAATCATAACTCTGGACCTCCTTAATCTTTTCTCTAACCCTCAATATCGTTAGTTGTTAATTTACTATTTTAATTCGTTAGTTAATTAGTTAAACACAAGAATCTAAATATCTATAAGTTAGGAATTGTTCAAGCTTGTCTTCTTGGTGATAGTGAGCAACTGTAGCTAAACTTTAGTTCTCTGTGAGATTCGACTCCGGACTTGTAAATCGGATTATATTTGCAATGACCGCATTTTCCTTTTTATAAGGCATAGTTGGGCGTGATCATATACTTATTACATAGACTAACGTAGAATATTTGGATAATTTTGTTTTAAAACAAAGGGGATCTTTTCCTTATTTGAGGTAAATTGTCACGTGAATTTAAACTCTAAAAAATTAGGATCTAATTCAATAACGAAAGATGTAATAATCAAAATTTAGTTGATTTCAAAGTTCTAAATATTAGAAAAATAATTAAATGACTATTTTGTCTAATATGAAAGCTAATTTTAAAAGTTAAAAAAGGCGAACGACATTTTGCTAAGGGCTTTCGTGCTTTTAATTATTGTATAATCCATATATATCGATTAAGAAAATTAAACATTAAATTTGACGGGCTATTTGTGTAAAAACCCAAAGTAAATTATTTAAAACTTAATATGATCCTCGAACACATCTTACGCATGTAGGATCACGCCATAAGTTTAAAACTCAATAATCTAAAGTAAATAGTATTAAGAAACAAATGACAGAACCTAAGAAAATAATACTTTCTATTTCAAAAATTAGTCTTTTAACGAATAAAATTTATTTCATACTAATATTTAACATTTTAGAAAAATAATACTATTAGGGGTCGTTTGGTTGGAATATGATTTATACTGGTATAAGTTATGCTGGTATAAGTTATATTGAGATAAGTTATGCTGGGATTAGTTATGCTGGTATTGTTGTTTATTCTTTGTTTGGTATGTTGTATTAAGAATGACAATTGCATAATTTCTAAGAAGAAGGTATAAGTTATACCGGTGTTAGTTACCCTACCTTTTATAAGGTATAAGTTATCCCAGTGTTAAAATTAACACCGAAATAACTTATACCTAGTTTACTAACCAAACAATTTATTAAGGCGATATTAAATTTTTATACCACCCTTATACCTTCTTATACCTCATACCAAAGGACCCCTTAGTCATCTAAGAAGTAACGGCCTTATTCAATTGGAATTAAGAACATCTTTAACCTCAAAACAAAATTAGATAAGTGCTTTTCGCTAAACATTATTGTAATCTTTAATACCTATATGAAACAGATTAAATAAACCGCCCAAGCCTCTTCTCTACAAGTATAGACAAAAGTATACTAGTAACTGATTATCGAACTAACTAATTTACCTACTCCACGTGTCCTTTTTTCATTGGTCCTATATTAACTGATTATACAACTAACTAACAGAGAATATTTTATACAAAAGCTGGAGTATATGCTCCCACGTGTGAGAATCTTCTGGATGTAATATCGGCGAACAGCTGTTCCCATACCAAACGGACGTCCAGGATCATAAGCTGCATCTCCAGTCTCCAGATATGGGGCTAGGATGATGCCACGCGGCTATGCACATGGATCGAGATACATTCCAATTTTCTCAACACTCACGTGCCAAAATTCGTTGACTATTTACTTTCACTGTAATTAATATTTTTAAAAACTCTGTAATTTTTCCTCCCACTCACATATTCAAATTCCTTTTTTTTTTTTTTTGGCAATTCCTGTCACAAATCATTATCTACGTATCTGCACTTAATTTGACGTATATACACATGAGAATGTGTATTTAATATTTACACTATTAGTGTTTTCCTTGTTATATACTATTAAGTTGTTTACTTTATATGTTTAGGTTACTAATTACTGTAGAAAGTTATATATGTTGTTGTAAGTTGTTTTAACGATATAAAAAAGTGTTGCACTTTAACATCAGTTTAAACAGTAACTTTAATCTCATAGTACAAAAACTCTATTGATCATGGGTACGTAAAGGTCCCTAAACCCCGTTCATTATCGTGGAAAATAGTATGGAAATGGTTGTGTCAACTTAAAATTGCAAAATTCGAAATTGACTTTTGTGTCTAAGAAATCTTTATAACTGAATAACAGATGCAAATTGTTTTCTAAATTACAACTCCATAAAAAGGATGAATTAACCACTTATAAATGAAGTTTAGTTCTATGTGTTAACCGTGTAAAAATTAATTTACGCAATTAGGCTAGTTATTGTTTAGCCGTAAAACAGTACGATTGAATTTGTATTATGGTTTATAGACACATAAATAATTTGATCCAAGAATGAAATAACAAAGAACAAAAATAAACTAATTAAAGAATTTAAAGAAATCGTGCAATGAGCTTCTTCGAAAGTAAGAATAAGAACAATGTATTGAGCAGAAAGAAAGAAAGTATGTTGTTTAATAGAATCAGAGTAACTTTAGCAAAAAAGTACATATATTTTTGTTGTTTTGCTACAATGAATAGAAAGTCTTCTATTTATAGTTCAATTCAGGGAGACAAGATCCGAAATCAAACTCTTCTTTAATATAAATAAAACTCTTTTTGATGGCTACATAATGGTCGTGTATAAATATAAACATTCATTGTAAATGTTGCTCATTGAATGCTGTCTTTTCCAACCGATATCTTCCTTTCAGATTTTCGTCCTGGTTCCGGTGCCTTCAAAACTTACTTGGCACCGATGACATGTACATAATCAGTGCCAGCTATTTGCTGACTCATATCTTACTTGTCTTTACTTCCACGTATCAACTCGTCGAGCATCCACTCGTCGATCATCAATTTTACCCCAAACAGTTACGTGCACTAACAGTACAAAATATTTAACCATCAAGAGACAATTGCAAGTAATTTTCTTTAATAAATATTGATTAATAAAAATAGTTCTATTTAATAAATATATCGTTAATAACCTAAAACAAATGATACATAACCAACTATAACAAATTAAATTATATTGATGGTGTAAGAAATATATTACACCGCCAATTAATGGCCAATCTTCGATCTCAAATACTCCAACTTTAACATTTAGCTAGCAACGAATTCACAAGAAAATCTAATTAAGAAAAAAAAAAGACAGAAAACAAAATGAGAAATGAAATAGAAGAAACACATGCAATCCTCATTGTTACATTCCGCTGAATTCAAAATAACCGCCATTCCCTCCTAAATAAAATTCTGTACGCGATCTCATCTCCCTTCCATTTCAACAATCCTCATCTCCTTTCCATTTCCACAGCCATTAATGGAGAAAGAACAGTCCTCACCCTTACACTCCAATGCCATGGGAAGATATAAAAGCAAAGGAGGATGCAGAAGCTAAGGAGGATACAGAAGCTAAGGAAAATGTAGAAAAAGCAAAGGTAGATACAAAAGGAAAGGAAAAACAATCCGCATCTCCATCGCTCCTGCTATATCCCTGTGCAGAACCAGAGGAGGATCATACCTATGAAGACTTGAAGTTGGAAGTTGAAAGTCCTGCGGTGTACGAAGTAATGCAACGATTTCTCCCATACAAAGTACGAAGTACTGCTTCCCGTGAGGAAAAGGCGGAATACATGAATTCGGTTCTACGCAAGTATCTTCCCGATCAAGGCGACGTAAGTATACTAGCTAAATTAACTTTACTTCCGACTTCAAGTAGATTAATTATCTGTAATATGCCGTCGGATCGATTAGTCAAGTCAATTAGATGACTGTCGCAATTACCGCAAATTAAATTCCGAGTTTCTGATAAAATGTGGCGGCCATAGCTTCAATAGATTAATTTCTCTTAGTTTTATTTGTTTCTGGTTCTACTTTATACTATTCAATGAGTATAAGACCTCAAGAGGATGATTTTCCCAATTCGTATGTTATTGGTGTCGGAGTTATGATAATCAATGTATTGATTGAATCTACTATCGAGTTCAAGTAGATAAATTATCTGTAATATGCTGTCGGAGTAGTCAAGTCAATAAGATGATTTACCGCAAATTCAGTTCCGAGTTTATGATAAAATGTGGCGTCTATAGCTTCAATAGATTAATTCCTCTTAGCTTTATATTCCGGTTCTATTTATACTATTCAATGAGTATAAAACCTCAAGAGGATGATTTTCCCAATTCGTATGTCATAGATCTAGGATGTGTGTAGGTGCTGATGAATGCTGGGCCTTAGGGTAAAGAATTTAGAGAAAGGCTATACTTAAAACCTAAGGATAGCTTGTAACATTGATTTGAATTTGTGATTCAATCAATACATTGATTATCTAATATGCAATCAGAGTAGTCCAGTCATTTTGGACCTTTTGGCAGCTAAATACTTGTGTTTTTAACTGTGTTTCTATGGAAGATGCAGAAGCTTAAAGAAGAATATAGGGAACAAATTCTGTCAAATTATCAGGTATTCAACATGACAAACGTTTGCAATATTTTATCGATGTTGGTTTCTTTCTTTTTAATAATATTCCCTTTTCAGCCTCTACATGTGGAGTTGTATACCCTGCAACCTACAGATTTCTTTGTCCATTCATTTCTTAAGGCGATCAATCAGAATACAGAGGAAGGCTACAGGAGTATAATGTCTGAACCCTGCCCAGGTGTTTTTACATTTGATATGCTTCAACCACATTTTTTGTGAGATGATGATGGCTGAGGTACGTACTGTCATGCTTGTTGTTGCTTAACAGAATTTTGTTTCCTTTTTGTTTTCTTATCAAATAGAGTTATAATAATTGCGTAGGTAGAGCATTTTGAAAATTGGATCCGTGGGACAGACCTTGTAGTCAAGCGTCGGAAAACTACAAACACAATGTCGACTTGTCTTGATGATTTTGGGCTTCACCAGATGCTTGACAAGTTAATGGAGGATTTTATATGTCCCATTTCAGAAGGTAAGAGCAAAATATATGAACAGTTTATGAAACAGAGATGGAGGTTGTATGTTAATTATTCTTTGATACATAACTGTGCAGTCTTCTTAGCTGAATTTGGTGGATCGACACTGGATTCTCATGATGGTTTTGTTGAGTATGGGATGGACAATGACGCTGATTTGAGTATGTAAGATCAGTAGTTACATCAATTGACTTTGTTATGTATGCGACCATTGAGCACTATAATTACTTAAAAATCTGTTGATTTTAATTTTTCCTCAGGTTTCCATGTTGACGATGCTGATGTCATCTTGAACGTGTGCTTAGGAAAGCAGTTCACAGGTGGAGACTTATTCTTCCGAGGTGTGCGCTGTGAGGAGCATGTTAACACTGAAGCAAAACCAGAGGTAATTATAAATAGTTCAATTTGTATTCTCAAGATGATTAATAGTTCCTTAGAATCCCTCTATATTTTGGAGAAAATGTCATACTCCATTAGTAATCGGGTGCACAATAATTGTTTCAACAGGAGATATTTGAATATTCGCATGTTGTGGGACGCGCGATCCTTCATTGTGGTCGCCATAGGCGAGGTGCTAGAGCGACCATATCTGGGCAGAGGATCAACTTGTTGCTATTGTGCAGAAGGTAAATTCCCTTGACTTACACGTTCATATGTTATACTAATACTACTGTTCGCTAATTACAGTTACTTTAATTTTACAGTTCCGTTTTCAGAGATTTGAGTAAGTACAAGACTGATCTTTCTGGATGGTGTGTGATGTGCAAGTCCGAGAAGGAGGAAAAGAGAAGGCAAGCAGTTTCTGCGGTGAAAATGGTAGGTTCCTATATTGTCATATTTTTGTTTTGTGTGACAACTGGTAAATAGTACTAGTAATCATTAGGTAATGTACTTAAATCGTTCTTCTAATCTGTTTTCAGGTGCTGCGCTGATGGAGAGTATTACATAGCCACGAGCAATTTGTCATGTTAGCAGTATACTAGATATGGAAAAACGTTACTTAGGGTTCAACTTTTGTTCTAATACTAGTGGTGGTACAATCAATACTGTAGAGAAGTCTTTCATACAAACCTATTCTGGCTATATGGCTCGCTTAATTTTGTTCATTTCTTACCCAACATGAATGGATGTGCGTTCAGTGCAATATGCCTGTCAGGCTGTCATAATAGAACACGTTCAAACTCTGGTTCATTTTGTTGCATCTCTTGTGTTTTTAATACAAAAATAAGTCTGATGATAATCCAATTGCCTCTAGTACAATGAGTAAGCACATTGATTTTTTCATTTTTCACCCTCAAGACTGATTTTCAACCTGCAAGAAGCTCTCTTAGCATTTGTGTAAGTATCGCAATATCATATCCTAAAGATTTTGATATTGTCAGAGTTTTCGAAACCCCATTTGTTTTTTTTTCTTTTGTAAATGATATAACTAGGAAACAGAGCAAATGAGTTCCCTTTTTTATATGTTCTTGTGCTCAAACTGAGGCAAAACGCCATTGCATTCTTTATACTAGTTTACAGGGCTTATCAATGGTTTGAAATTGTGGGTGAATACAATTCTTATGCTTCTATACGAAACCTATCTTGCTGCTTAGTTATAAGTAGAAATAGATTCTATTTCTTGTTTGTCCTCGCTCTTCTTATGATAATTTCGTTTTCACTCTTCGTCCTCCTTGATTACTGAGTTGAATTTATGCTCTTTGTTGCCAATTTTACTTTATTACTATAACGACTCGATCGGTCGTTTGTCTTTTTAGAACCCCGTTTCCCAAAATAAAATTCTCCGTGCTTGCTTAAACTAATTTACGACATGTGGGAACAGTTGGCTCGGGATTTAGAAGAGTCTGAATTGAAATATATACATTTAACTCTTTAAGATTTTCTTAAAAGGTTAAATTTGACCTTGGTCAACATTTTGGGCAAACAAGCCTGAATTTGTATTTTGACGATTCCGGAGGGTCCGAGGGAAAAGGACCTGGGCGTATGCCCAAAATTGAATTCCGAGGTCCCTACCCCAAGTAATGAATTTTTTGTTAGAAATTGTTAATCTAAAAAATTAAGGATTTAAAGAAACTAACTAATGATTGATTGCATGGGTATTGGGCTCGTATATTGGTTCCGAATCCCGGTACAAGTCTGAAATATTATTTAAGACCTACCCGCAAAATTTGGCGTCAATCCGAGTAGTTTAAGGGCGTTTTGGCCCGTTAGAGAAAAATTAAGAACTTGAAGTTCAAATGTTTGATTCAATTGATTTTAGGGGGTGATTCTTAGATTTAGCGTTGTTTCGGGCGTTCCGAAGGTTCGAGTATGTCCGTTTCGTGATTTTAGGCTTGCCGGTATGTTCGGGCGGGGCTCGGGGGCCCCGAGCGTCAATCGGACGAGGCTCGAGTGAAGTGGAAAAATTTGAGAAGGGCTGAAGGTTGTTGCTTCTGTCATAACCGCATCTGCAGTTCTTAGACCGCAGGTGCGGGACCACAGATGCGGTTCTCCCATCGCAAAAGCGGCTCAGGGCGGGCCAGGCCAGGAACCGCAGATGCGGCTCCTAAGCCGCAGATGCGGTCCCAGCTCTTAGGCCCATTTTTTGCAGGTGCGACCCTTTCCTCGCAGATGCCGGACCACAGATGCGGAAATCACTGAACCAGTGAGGTTCATTAAAGACGGGTTCTAAGTCATTTTTTTCACATCACTCTTCCATTGGCAATTTTGGGAGCTTTTGAGAGAAGGACTTCACTTAGCATCTTGAGGTAAGTGTGTGATACCTATTTCTAGTTTAATATCATTGTCTTAGGAAGATTAAACACTAGTATTAAGGTGAAATCATGAGGTTAGAGCAAAAACCTAGGGTTTTAATAAAACTTAGATTTAACTACGAAATTTATTACGAAATTAATTAGAAACCATATATTATTGATCCTTAGGTTGTAGAGAACAACTTCTTTCGAAAAATCTCGGAATCCGGGCACATGGGTCCGGGGTCGGAAATTAGGAAACTTGGGTTAATGGTTGGGAAATTACTTAAATAGCTAGAATTTAATCTTGTGAGTGTATATTAACTAGTTCTTACTCCATTTAACTAGTTTGAGATTGTTTGGCTCCGAATTTAGGGCTTGGATTTGTTCTTGGCATTTGGAAGTGCACTTTGGAGCAAGGTGAGTCTCCTTTCTAACCTTGTAAGAGGGAATTATCCTCATAGGTATAAAAATTGATTAATTTGATATTAAATGAGGGGGCTACGCACGCACTAGGTGATGGGAGTCCGTGCGTAGCTACTATTACATTAATTGTCCGGGTAGCTTAGGGCCCGCATCATGCTATATTGTAATTGTTTCCATATTTTCCTTGCTAATGTGATCACCTAGGATATTCTAGAGACTTGAAAAAGAGATAAGCGAATGTATACCTTTATTTGGCAATTGTATGAATTATCTCGTAATATAAATGCGCAGTCATGTGTTTCCTTGAATTAAATTGATATTGTGGATCGGGCCGATCCCCTCGGTAGAAATAGATGCATATATGGTTCGCGCCATTCGACCCTCTAACAGTGCACATTTTATGTTCTGTTGGATCGGGCCGTCGACCTCGACATAATGTGCGCATGATATCTATGTGAAACCTTGTACATGACTGATTGCTAAGTATTTCGAAATGTGAATAACTAATTGCAATATTGTTAAGAACATGATTTTTACCTCTTGCTATAAATTATTAATTATTTATGATTCTCATGCTTAGCATAACGCCTTATTATATAATTTGACCCTAGTAAGTGTCAAGTCGACCTCTCGTCTCTACTTCTTCGAGATTAGACATGATACTTACTGGGTACATATTATTTATGTACTCATACTACACTTCTGTACTTAATTGTACATGATTTGAGGCATGTATATCTAGCTATCAGTCTGGTGCGCGCCCCTGATCCAAAGATCGAGACTTCCACGGTGAGCTGCTTTCCTTCCTATGCCGTTCAGCAGCTGGATGGAGTTTTTTCTTACTTTTTCTGTCTATTCTATCGTAGACAGTAGGATAGGATTATTCTTTTGTACATTCTACTAGTTGCCTATTACATGTGATGCCAGGTCTTGACACACACGTTAGTAAACGTTATTTTTGGGTTGTATAATCATTTTGATACATTATTGATCGTTTCCGGTCTTAACTTTAATTCGAGAATCTATTATACTTATTTTTGGGTAAAAGTAAAATGAGAATTCAATTGTATTTCCGTGTTGGCTGGCCTGACAATGGTGTCGGGCTCCATCATGACCTATTGTGGAAAATGGGTTATGACAATATGATATCAGAGCACTAGGTTCACGTAGGTCTTACAATTCATGGGCAAACCTAATAGAGTCTTACAGATCGGTACGGAGATGTCTATATTTATCTTTGAGAGGCTATAGGGTTTTAGGAAAACTATTCTTTATTCATCTCATCTCGTGCAGCACTACAAAAAAATTGGAAATAGCTACGAACATCGTCGCTAATCTGTCGCTAAAATGCTCGTTGGTAGCAGAATCTTTTGATAATCTGTCGCTAATCCATCGCTAAATGAGATTAGCAACGAATTTTTCTGTTTAGCTACAGCTTTTGTCCATCGCTAAACCCTATTTTTTTAGTAGTGCAGTGGTCAGTGTAGTAAGTTTCCTTCTCTATTCTCTCACAAATGATGAGGACACACACAACTGATGTTCCAGACCCGGGCAGAGCTGCTCCCCCCGTTGCTCAAGGCCGAGGCAGAGGCCGGGGGAGGGCACCGGCCTGTGGGAGGCGGCAAGGGCATCCCGGAGTTGCTCCAGTAGTACTGATAGCAGATCCTGCGAGAGATCCTATCATTGAGGAGCATGGAGAGGTGCCCGCAGCTGAGCCTACCCCGACGTACTTTATGACCGCATCGGGATTACAGGAGGTCATGGGCCGTATGCTGCGGTTTATGGATTCTATGACTCAGGCTGGTTTTATCCCAACAGATCCATCTACATCACATGCGGGAGGGGGAGCACAGACTCCTACTTCTCAGGCTCCTGGTCATTCAGGTGCAGTGTATCAGACTCCGGGTGCACTAGCCGCAGATGGGGGCCAGGCACTTGCTGTAGTGGTGCCCTAGCCCAGGCCAGCTACATATGGTGATCAACAAAAGTTATTGGATAGATGTACTAGGCTTCACTTTCCAATCTTTGGGGCGAGCTTCATGAGGATGCCCGGGACTTCATTGAAAGGTGCAGGGACAGACTGCACAATATGAGGATATTGGAGTCGCATGGAGTTGACTTCACTACTTTTCAGCTTGAGGGCAGGGCCTACAGATGGTGGCAATCTTATGATTTGGCCAGGCCAACAGGTTCTCCTCCTATCACTTGGGGTGAGTTTACACAGTTGTTTCTAGACAGGTATATTCCACCCCCTAAGAGGGAGGAGCTACGGTATCAGTTTGAGAAGCTAGAGCAGGGCCAGATGTTCGTGACAGATTATGATGCGAGGTTTTCTGCGCTATCCCGCCATGCATTGATGATACTTCCTACTGACATAGAAAGGGTGCGAAGGTTTGTTGCAGGGTTGCATTCTGGCATCAGGGCCAACATGGCCCGAGAGGTAGAGATGAGGACTCCTTACCAGTTAGTAGTGGAGATTGCTCGGAGGATTGAGGGTTACCGTCTGAGGGTAGGGAGCAGATGCAACAGTATAAGAGGGCTAGGTTCTCCGGAGAGTTCAGAAGTGCCCCTGCTAGGGGCAGAGGTCAGTTTAGGAGAGGACAACCCAACAAGCCCCCTATTCAGCACCACCACCTGCTCGGGGTACTCCAACGCGCCCATATTTTAGTGCCATGCTAGAGAGTTATTATCTCCCACCAGCTATTCAGGGTTCCTCCGATGGGTATTCAGGTCCTCAGGGTTCTTCTGATTCATACTTCAGTGCTATGCCGGATAGCTCACACCGTCCGCCGGCTATTCAGGCTTCTTCCAACGGGCCTGCAGGCCATTAGGGTAGGCTATCAGGTCAGCAGGTCGCCGCACCGCGGGGTTGTTTCGAGTGTGGGGACTTTGGTCATATGAGGAGATACTGCCCCAGGCTTCAGGGCAAGGCAGTACAGTAGGGCCAGCAGCCTACGATTTTAGAACCAGCTGCCCCACCACCTAGAGGTGGAGGGCAGGCTGGTTGGGGCCATCCTAGAGGCGAAGGTCAGGCAGGGAGAGGTCAGCCAGCTACTGCTCAGTTAGGCGGAGGCCAGCCAGCCGGCGCTCCAGCCAGATTCTACGCTCTTCCACCCAGGCTAGATGCATTGACCTCAGATGCTATCATCACATGTATTATTTTCGTCAGCGGTAGAGATGCTTCGGTAATATTTGATCCAGGGTCCACCAATTCCTATGTATCATCACTGTTTGCTCGATTCTTGGTTATTCCTCCTGCACCTTTGGGCACTCCTATTCATGTGTCCACTTCTGTGGGCGATTCCGTGGTTGTAGACCGGGTCTACCAGTCCTGTATGGTTACATTCTATAGTTTCGAGACTAGAGCAGATCTCCTGTTGCTGTACATGATCGATTTTGAGGTCATCCTGGGCATGGATTGGTTGTCTCTATATCACACCGTCCTAGATTGCCATGCCAAGACTGTTTCACTAGTGATGTTAGGGTTGCTGAGGTTGGAATGGAAGGGTTCCACAGTGGATATCCCTACTAGGGTTATTTCTTTCTTGAAGGCTCGGCGTATGGTCGAGAAGGGGTGTTTGGCCTATCTAGCTTATGTTCGAGATACCACCATAGAGTCTCCGACGATTGATTCAGTTCCCATAGTCCGAGAGTTCGCCGATGTGTTTCCTTCTGATCTTCCTAACATACCATCAGATCGTGATATTAATTTCTGTATCGACTTGACCCCAGGCACCCAGCCTATATCTATCCCACCGTACCGTATGGCTCCTAAGGAGTTGAAGTGGTTGAAGGAGCAACTTGAGGAGGTGTTAGAAAAGGGGTTTATTAGACCTAGTGCATCGCCTTGGGGTGCACCTGTGTTATTTGTGAAGAAGAAGGATGGGACTATGTGGATGTGCATTGACTACCGCCAATTGAACAAAGTCACCATCAAGAACAAGTATCTATTGCCTCGTATCGATGATTTGTTCGACCAGTTGCAGGGTGCAAGGGTGTTCTAAGATAGACTTGAGGTCAAGGTACCATCAGTTGAAGATTCAGGACTCGTATGTTCCGAAGATTGCATTCCGGGCTAGATACGACCATTATGAGTTTTTGGTGATGTCATTTGGCTTGACTAATGCCCTAGAAGCATTTATGGTTTTGATGAACAGAGTGTTCAGGCCTTATATTAATTCCTTCGTCATCATCTTTATTGATTACATCTTGATATATTCACGTAGCCTGGGGGAGTACGAGCGTCATCTGAGAGTAATGCTTCAGACCTTGCGAGAGCAGAAGCTATATGCTAAGTTCTCCAAGTGTGAGTTTTGGCTAGAGTCTGTGGAATTCTTGGGACATATTGTGTCATGAGAGGGTATTAAGGTAGATCTTAAGAAGATTGAGGCAGTTCAGAGTTGGCCACGCCCCACCTCGGTGACTGAGATCAGGAGTTTCCTGGGGTTAGCAGGTTATTATAGGCGGTTCGTGCAAGGCTTTTCATCTATTGCATCACCTCTGACTAGATTGACCCAGAAGGGTGCTCCTTTCCATTGGTCTGATGATTGCGAGGCGAGATTCCAGAAGCTCAAGACAGCCTTGACTACAACACTAGTCGTTATGTTGCCTTCCGGTTCAGGGATGTATACAGTGTTTTGTGATGCTTCGCGCGTTGGCTTGGGTTATGTGTTGATGCAGGAGGGGCGAGTTATTGCATATTCCTCCTGTCAGCTAAAGATTCATGAGAAAAATTATCCTGTGCATGATGTGGAGTTGGCGGCAATTGTCCATGCTCTTAAGATATGGAGGAACTACCTGTATGGGGCTTCATGTGAGGTTTATACCGATCATTGCAACTTGCAGCATTTGTTCAAGCAGAGGGATCTTAATTTGAGGCAGCGCAGATGGCTTGAGTTACTGAAGGATTATGACATCACCATTCTTTATCATCCGGGCAAGGCGAATGTGGTCGTAGATGGCTTAAGCAGAAAGGTTGAGAGTATGGGTAGTTTGGCATTCATTCCAGCAGGGGAGAGACCACTAGCTTTGGACATTCACCCCTTGGCTAACAGACTAGTGAAATTGGACATTTCGGAGCCCAGTCGGGTTCTTGCGTGTATGGTTACTTAGTCTTCATTATTGGGGGAGATAAAGGCCCAACAGTTTGATGATCCACATTTGGCAGTTCTCAAAGAGACGGTGCTTCGGGGAGGTGCCAAGGAGGTTTCTATTGGCAAGGATGGTGTTTTGCAGCTTCAGGGTCGTCTATGTGTTCCTAATGTCGATGGTCTGAGGGAGAGGATACTAGAAGAGGCACACAACTCGCGGATTCCATCCACCCGGGGGCTACGAAGATGTATCATGACTTGAGAAAGCATTACTGGTGGCGGAGGATGAAGAAAGACATAGTGGAGTATGTGGCTAGGCGTTTGAATTATCGGCAGATCATGTATGAACATCAGAGATCGGGTGGCCTACTTCAGCAGATGCCTATACTAGAGTGGAAGTGGGAGCACATTACCATGGATTTCATAGTTGGGTTGCCGCAGACCTTGCGGAAGTTTGATTCAATATGGGTCATCGTTGATAGGTTGACCAAGTCGGCCCACTTCATTCAAGTGGCGATTACTTATACAACAGAGAGGTATGCTCAGATTTATATTCGGGGGATAGTCCGATTTCACGGTGTGCCTATTTCTATTATATCCGACAGAGGCCCTCAGTTCACTTTCTATTTCTGGAGAGCCGTTCAGAGTGAGTTGGGGACCCGTGTAGAGCTTAGCACAACATTCCATTCTCAGACCGACGGACAGTCCGGGTGGACGATTCAGATTTTGGAGGATATGCTCAGAGCCTGTGTGATTGACTTTAGAGGGCAGCAGGAGTAGTTCTTTCCCTTGGCGGAATTTGCACAGCTATCAGTCCAGCATAGAGATGGCTCCATTCGAGGCTTTATATGGTCGCCGTTGTCGTTCTCCTATCGGGTGGTTTGAGCCTGGTGAGGCTAAGTTATATGGTACAAATTTGGTACAAGATGCCTTGGATAAGGTAAAGTTGATTCAGGAGAGGCTTCACACTGCTCAGTCCAGACAGAAGAGTTACGCGGATCAGAAGGCGCGTGATGTATCATTCATGGTTGGCGAGAAAGTTCTCTTGAAAGTCTCGCCAATGCAGGGTATTATGAGGTTCGGGAAGAAGGTCAAGTTGAGCCCAAGGTTTATTGGCCCCTTTGAGGTATTGAGACGAGTTGGGGAGGTTGCCTATGAGCTTGCTTTACCCCCCAACTTATCGGGAATTCATCCGTTTTTTCATGTATCGATGCTTCGAATGTATCATCTCGACTTGTCCCATGTGTTAGACTTCAGTACTATTCAGTTAGATGAGAGTTTGGGTTATGAGGAGGAGCCAATTGCTATCATTGATAGGCAGTATCGCCAGTTGATGTCCAAGAGGATTTCTGCAGTTAGGGTCCAGTGGAGGGTCTA
This sequence comes from Nicotiana glauca, assembly GCA_026770625.1. Taxonomy (NCBI): domain Eukaryota; kingdom Viridiplantae; phylum Streptophyta; class Magnoliopsida; order Solanales; family Solanaceae; genus Nicotiana; species Nicotiana glauca. The sequence goes on from MU691404.1 coordinate 29,496, forward strand.
ACCAGTCGAGGAAGTGACCTGGGAGTCCAAGGAGGACATGCGAGCAGATACCCTCATCTATTCAGCACTTCAGGTACCTTTCTATGTCCGTTCGAAGACAAAAGTTTGTTTAAGAGGTGGAGGATGTAACGACCCAACCAGTCGTTTGTCTTTTTAGAAACCCGTCCCCCAAATAAAACTCTCCGTGCTCGCTTTAACTAATTTACGACCTGTGGGGACGATTGGTGCGGTATTTAGAAGAGCCTGGATTGAAATATATACATTTAACTCTTTAGGATTTTCTTAAAAGGATAAGTTTGACTTTGGTCAATATTTTGGACAAACGGGCTCGGATTTGTGTTTTTACGGTTTTGGAGGGTCCCCGGGAAAATATGGGACCTTGGCGTATTCCCAGAATCGAATTCCGAGGTCCCTAGCCCGAGTAATGAATTTTTATTAGAAATTGTTAATCTAAAATATTAAGGATTTAAAGAAACTAACTAATGATTGATTTCATAGGTATCGAGCTCGTATATTGGTTTCGAATCCCGGTACAAGTCTGAAATATCATTTAAGATCTACCCGCAAAATTTGGCATCAATCCAAGTAGTTTAAGGGCATTTTTGGCCCGTTGGAGGAAAATTAAGAACTTGAAGTTCAAAGGTTTGATTCAATTGGTTTTAGGGGATGATTCTTAGATTTAGCGTTGTTTCGGGCGTTCCGAAGGTGCGGGTAGGTTCGTTTTGTGATTTTAGACTTGTCGGTATGTTCAGGCGGGGCTCGGGAGCCCCGAGCGTCAATCGGACGAGGCTCGAGTGAAGTGGAAAAATTTGAGAAGGGCTGAAGGTTGCTGCTTCTGTCATAACCGCATCTGCGGTTCTTGGACCGCATATGCGGTCCTCCCATCGCAGAAGCGGCTCAAGCCGGGCCAGGCCAGGAACCGCAGATGCGGCCTGGAGACCGCAGATGCGGTCCCAGCTCTTTGGCCTATTTTTCGCAGGTGCGGCCATTTCCTTGCAGATTCCGGACCACATATGCAGAAATCACTGAACCAGTGAGGTTCATTAAAGACGGGTTCTAAGTCATTTTTTTCACATCACTCTTCCATTGGCAATTTTGGGAGCTTTTGAGAGAAGGACTTCACTTAGCATCTTGAGGTAAGTGTGTGCCACCTATTTCTAGTTTAATATCATTGTCTTAGGAAGATTAAACACTAGTATTAAGGTGAAATCATGTGGTTAGAGCAAAAACCTAGGGTTTTAATAAAACTTAGATTTAACAGCAAAATTTGTTACGGGAATGAATTAGAAACCATATATTATTGATCCTTAGGTTGTAGAGAACAACTTCTTTCGAAAAATCTCAGAATCCGAGCACGTGGGCTCGGGGTCGGAAATTAGGAAACTTGGGTTAATGGTTGGGAAATTGCTTAAATAGACAGAATTTGATCTTGTGAGTCTATATTAACTATTTCTTACTCCATTTAACTAGTTTGGGATTGTTCGGCTCCGAATTTAGGGCTTGGACTTGTTCTTGGCATTTGGAAGTGCACTTTGGAGCGAGGTAAGTCTCCTTTCTAACCTTGTAAGACGAAATTGTCCTCATAGGTATAATAATTGAGTAATGAGGGGGTTACACACGCACTAGGTGACGAGAGTCCGTGCGTAGCTACTATTATGTTAATTGTCCGGGTAGCTTAGGGCCTACATCATGCTATATTGTAATTGTTTCCATATTTTTCTTGCTAATGTGATCACCTAGGATATGCTAGAGACTTGAAAAAGAGATAAGCGAATGTATACCTTTATTCGGCACTTGTATGAATTATCTCGGAAAATAAATGCGCATTCATGTGTTTCCTTGAATTAAATTGATATTGTGGATCGGGTCGATCGCCTCGGTAAAAATAGATGCATCTATGGTTCACGCCATTCGATCCTCTTCCAGTGCACAATTTATTTCTGTTGGATCGGGCCATTGACCTCGGCATAATGTGCGCATGATATCTATGTGAAACCTTGTACATGAATGATTGCTAAGTAGTTTGAAATGTGAATAACTAATTGCAATATTGTTAAGAACATGATTCTTACCTCTTGCTATAAATTATTAATTATTTGTGATTCTCATGCTTAGCATATCTCCTTATTATATAATTTGACCCTAGTAAGTGTCAAGTCGACCTCTCGTCTCTACTTCTTCGAGATTAGACGAGATATTTACTGGGTGCATATTGTTTATGTACTCATATTACACTTCTGTGCTTAATTGTACAGGATTTGAGACAGGTACATCTGGCTATCAGTCCGGTGTGCGCCCCTGATCCATAGACCGAGACTTCCACGATAAGTTGCTTTCCTTCATATGCCGTTCAACAGCCGGATATAGTCTTTTCTTACTTTTACTGTCTATTCTATCGCAGATATTAGGATAGGATTATTCTTTTGTGCATTCTACTAGTTGCCTATTACTTGTGACACCTGGTCTTGGCACACACGTTAGTAGACATTATTTTTGGGTTGTATAATCATTTTGATACATTATTGACCGTTTCCGGTCTTAACTTTAATTCGAGAATCTGTTATAATTATTTTTGGGTAAAAGTAAAATGAGAACTCAGTTGTATTTCTGCGTTGGCTGACCTGACAATGGTGTCAGGCTCCATCATGACCTATTGTGTAAAATGGGTCATGGGAATTACCTTGTGGTTTTCATTATATGATAGATAGTCATGGACAATGTGATCGCTGCTGACTCAATGCTACACCAAGGTAGAAAGAGCGGGTTGCAATAGTTTTTGCCCGAATAGTGGTTCGGGATCGAATTTCCACAGGGAGCTAGTAGTGGAGTTGTATTGTCTGTCTAGCCTAGAGAAGCGGTTGTACTTCTAATGTCACTTCAAACATTTTTGGTTTTCTTTGTTTTTATAACTACTATTATAAACCTAATGATTAAAACTAAATTATGCTAGGAGAATATTGCTAAGTTGTATATAATATAGAGGAGGGAACTAGGGTTGTGACACTACCTATGTGGCTAGTCAATGGGTATAAGTTACTAAGGGGAGATTGATATATTTGGTGCTTATGCTATAACCGTTGCACATTTATACCCATTCTCACACCTCTCGGTAGAGAGAACGATTTTGCCCAATTGGCTCTCTCGAGACCAATTGGGTAGGCCAATTAGACCGAGCAACTAGGGTTCAAGTAGGGTAATTACTCTCTCGAGGTTTAACCCATTAACTGGGACTAACAATTCTCATGGGTCCATCCCAATTCCTTATTGGGTCAGTTTTAGGGTCATGGACTCTCTTTCAGAAGAAGAGTTAGACCCACAAAGCTTTGAATCCATGTTTGCAACCACAAATTCGAAATTGAAACACAAAATTAACCCAAATAACAAACACCCAATATCAATCTCTCCCTAGATGGCAACACCCATCAACTACCCACACTAGGGTTGAGCCACAACCCTAGCTAATGGGTTTAGCTACATATAATTAAAGAAGAAATAGATGAGGAACTAAACATATTAATTAATTACTAAGTAGAATCTACAATAATGACAAGCAAAAGTGCCAAAAATAGCTACAATATTCGGTCTCACGAGCTCAGCTGCGTTCAGAACATAAAACTTAACCTAAAAATGGTAAAATATTCTATTTATACGGGGCTGGAAAAATTGGACAAAAATACCCCTACGCGGTCAGTGCGGACCGCGTAAAAAGGACCGCAGCCGCGCTGGCTCTTGGACTCATAATTTCAACTCTCTAAAGTAGAGGACCGCGGACCGCGCAAAAGTGCAGTGCGGCCGCGGTGGAAGTTGGCGCGTCCGCACATAAAGTAGAGCGGCGTGCACTGCTTGACTTGGCTAAGAAATCAGCTCTCTAAATCTCGTTAGTGCGGACTGTGCAAAAGTGTAGCGCGTCCGCGTGGCTTTGATCTCCAAAAATCCGAGTCTCTGAATCTTCTGTACGCGGACCGTGTAAAAAGGTAGCGCGGCCGCGTTGCCTCCTAGCCTGATAATGCAAGTCTATGAATCTCATTTGTGCAGACCGCGCATAAGTGTAGCGCGGCCGCGTGGCTTGCAGCTTGATAGTGTCAAGTCTCTGAATCTCCTAGTGCAGCCGCGTTCACTCTTACGTGGTCCGCGCTAGGCCTTCTGTTCCTCATTTCACCTAGTCTTTGACACTTGAGCAGGTTTCACTCCGTTTTGAGCCGATGTTTGACATTTGTCACTTTGTCGCTCAAACCTGCAATCAAGCACAACTTGTAAGCATTTTGGGACTATTTTTTAGCAATTTGTAACCAAAGCAATAGCAAGTAGGGGCATAAACATGGTAAAATCCTAACTTATCAACTCCCCCAAACTTAAACCTTTGCTTGTCCTCAAGCAAACAAAATAAGACCCACCCCTTAAAAGGCAATCCAAGAAATTCCAGCTACCCTAAAGCAACCTCAATAAGCATCAATTGGGACTAACAATTTCCCTCAATACGAATGCATCATAAACACATTTAAACTTTGAAAACTTTGGATCAAGTGTGGCACAAGAGCATCAAGAGTTGACACATTTTATCAATGAACTTCTCTCAATTACTTTGGTCATTGTGGAACCCAAACTCACACATCCTCAACTCTTCCTAAGCACTCACCTTTTAGAGTATTGATACAAAAACCGAGGTTAATGGAAATTTCACTCATCTCTCTCAAGAAGAAGGTCACAAGTCCAGCTCTGGGTACCATATGCTTGCCCCTTATGTAAGTATCCACTAATGTAGGTTCCCTTCAACTTAAGACCCTATAAGGCTTTTGGGGAATCATTGTGAAGGCTTTGGGTAAGGGTAGGATAAGTTTTATTCAAGTGGGTTCAACCTTCCCTTAAGCACTTCTTTTGCTTCATTTTGGCACAATTCACTTGACTCTTTGAGTCATTTCACCTCTTTCAAGGGGTTAGAGAGACACATTGTCACTCTTTCTTATGCAACTCAAGACATTTCTCCTTTTTCTACTTTTTCCACACCTTTTTCACTTTTATTTTTCTTGAACCCCTTTTTATTCTTTTTCACCTTGGGCTTTCTTTTTGTCTTTTTCTTTTCTTTATTTTTCATTGCCCTTGCCTTTTTCTTCTTGCTTTTGTACATTTTACCCCTTTTTGTTTTCCTTCTTGTCTCTCACCCCAAACTTAGACTTTGCCGTTGCTCAAGGGAAGATGTGGGTGCCAAGAGAGGGTAGAATCTAAAATGGGTATAGGCTTGTAGCATTGGTTTATGAAAGAAGAAGGTTTAAGGCTCAAAAGGGTTAACTAGGGATCATTTTATTAGTAGGCCATGGAATTGTTCATCTTAACATTTGGATCAAGGAAAGCCTATAGTCACTTCTCAAGTCAAATTTCACCTATGATTTCGCCTCAAAAAACATTCAGGGCAAGTTCTAGACCATTGGCTCGGGACTTGGACTCACAATTCGATTCCTCACTACACACGCTAGGGAATTGCTAAAGACATCGAGTCGAGGGCCTACAACGACCTTAGTTACGATTCAAGCACACAATGGTCCGAAAAAACCACATGATGATTGTTTGGTCAATGCAAGAGTCTCAAAGCCACGACTTTCACCATCCTAAACACAACATTATGTCTTTGACCATGGGATCAAAGGCAAATGTGTAAGGTTCAAGTGAAGCTTTGCTTGAGGTACCCTTAACTACAACTATCAAAAACAAAAGAAAGATCAAAGAAACAGACTCAAACCCTTAAGAAGGTAGTCACTACATCTTTCATCGGGAAGAGCCACCCGGTTCATACAATACTCCACCCTTGGAAAGAACCGTGGCCTTAAGAAAATCAAGGGCTTATTGGAAGCATCAAAAACAAAACAAGAGGCTATGAGCCTAACTATAAAGCTAAAAATCAAAAAATTTTGCGAAAATAGAAAATAAAATAAATATTTACAATAGGGGAGTAGAATATACAATGTGAGATGAATATCTACAGAAATGTAACTTTATATACAGCCCAAAAGAGAGAATAAAAAGTAGAAGAAAAGTGGCTAAAGTGTAAAGTTATACAACCCAAAAATAGAAAATCAAAATAAAGCATAAACTATCAATCTGTATATACAGTCATCCATGGATAATCAAAAAGTATGGCGCACCCCCATGAATAAAAGCTGGCATTGTCCCCAATGCCAACTGTCACACCTCCTTTTTACACACTACACCCCGTGAGGGTATAATAGGGAGTTTTTCCAATTAAAGGACAATCGAAACAGAATTTATTATTAAGAAATTCAGAGTCGCCATTGGGAGATATATGGTATCCTAAGTCACCGATTTAAAATCCCAAATTGAGGAAAAATTTGACTCTGTTTAACAGTCCACGAACCAGAAATTCGGGTAAGGAATTCTGTTAACCCGGGAGAAGGTGTTAGGCATTCCCGAGTTCCGTGGTTCTAGAACGGGCGCTCAACTGTTATATTCGGCTTAATTATCTGATTTTAAACAATTATGAACCTATGTGCAAATTTTAACTTCTTTAACCGCTTTATGTAATTTTAAAGAGGAATTGCAACATTATTAAAACACGTCTCAAACCACGTCACACAAATGCACTCGCGATTTTTGACATATTTTAACTTCACTGGGATTTGGATTTAGGTCACATAAATATGCACCCGAGTTTAAGAAAATAAAATTATAAAATGACGTGCCTAAAAGCAACTATGTGTTTGCACTTTGCGAGAGCCATGGAATTTGCTAAATGGCACGCCTCGAATTCTAAGGTTTTAAAGACATAATTAAAGAGGGCCACGGGATTTAATTTTGTTTGGCGTATCACAACTTAATTTACCCTAATTAAAGCATCTCTAAATTAGTTCACGAGGGCCATATGTCATTCATCTAATTATGGCTCACCTCCCACCTTAATGACTAACAGAATTGAAGGATTCAAATTATGTCTAGACTAACATTCAAGCATAGCCGGGTAACTGAGGTTTTGAATTAAACCGAGACAAGCTTTCGAAACTTGGGCCAGTCAAATGATTTAAGGCCCATCAGCAGCCCCACGAGCCTATTATCGGATTGGCTTTACATGAAGCCTAAATTCAGAGCCACCAAATGATGTTGTTTAATTGGGTCAACATTGTTATCCCATATCTGATTCAGCAAGCTTATTTGAAACCATACTTCCCATAAAATCTAAAATTGAACAAAATGCTGATAGCTCTTAAATTTGATGTAAAACACATAAAAATGATGCATGCACTCCATGGTGAAACATAATTTCCAGTCACCCAAATTAACTGCCATTTGACGTCAAACAATTTGTCATTGCAAATCCATGGACACGTGATTCGAATGTGCCCTTTTAATGAGACCTAACTGCTTTTACCCTTTCGAAGCAAACAAAGCTTACATATGAGGAACTAAATTAAGCCTGCAATCTTTCCAAGGTTAAGACCAGTTTCGAATTCATGGGTGATTGTTTTCAAAATGCACTAGCTCAATATAAAAGAATCAACAAACAACATGACAAACGACTTCTATTACAATGAATTGGGTATCACTAATAGGGTTAGATCTTACACCCAGTTGTTAGAATAAATGATAATGAATGAACATACATTTAAATAAGCCATCTTTTAACATTCGAATAATCAAAGCCAAAACATAACTGATCTCTTCCTTTCAGCACGAACATAGAACAGTAATCCCTACTATTAACTCAAAATGTTAAGCTAAATGTATCACAATCCATCCTTCCTTTAACAATATACATAAGCAATATTCTCATGAAAATCTCTTTTGCATAAACTTCAGGGAAAGGAGACTCAATCGACAGTCATAGTTTTGAATCCAACTACTAATGTGATTTGACGGTAAACAATAGGAGTATTCACTTAAATGCAACCTTCATTTCACATACTTCAAGTCATTACAAGCTCAACAATTGGTCATCAGTTATGAGCTAATAAGAGTACCTGGAATGTGGAATGAAAACAAAGGTGACTGGTCAACAAATATGCAGCAGAATCAGAAACAAACAGCCAACCAAGGTAAAATCAAACCCCTAGTAATCGCAGAAAGACAGTAAAATGATTCTGAAGTTAAAAGGGGTAACACAACCCAAAAAATGACTCCAAGCAAATAACAAGTCTAGATTTCTACCACCTTGGCAATGAAAGAGTGAAATCCAAACAGAAAAACTCAATGAAACAGTGCCCTAATCAACAAAATCGAACCAACTCTTTCAATATCCTAAGTTCAAACCATCTTTCACTCAAAGAGAAACCAGAAATTGTTTTTGCGATTAATGAAACTTCAAAATTTACTGCAGAAATTTTCAGCTCTATGATTCTCTCTTTTTTTCCTCCAGTCCAAAGTCTGTCCTCTAATGTCTCTACTCCTCTCTCTCTGCTCTATGTGTTAATAAATATATATTCTCTCACTTAATGCCCTCTTTTTCTCTTAATTTTTAGACTCACTTTGTATTCCAATATTTCTGTGTGTATGGGTGTATCTCCCAGTGTATGGTCGAGTCTGTGTGTATTTAAATACTAGAACTCATCCCTTTTCCAGCTCTTAAGAGCACTTAAACAATTAAGAAAATAATTCCCCCATCAATCTCCGATTTTCCAGCCTATAAAGACTCTCAGTTCCACCATTAGCCCCTTTTCCATTATTTAATTAAACTGTTATGGGCAACCTAATATTTAAATCCAGGCGTGCCCTGACAACCCGTGTTTTCATGCCACTTAGTCTCAATTTCCAAATTACCCCATAAAACCTTATTAACGCTCTAAAAGTTCTAAGCATCCATGAATTTAGGCTATTCAGTCTCTTACACAAATAAACTCATCACAGTCCGCCTAATAGTTCTTAATACTAAATTCGAAACAAATTTATCTTTTAACTAAACTGGCTCGAATTAGTTTAAGAACTATTATGCGAGTTTAAACTATTATTCAAACAGAGAAAAACAAAACAAATAAACAATCTACAAACTCGAAAAGCTAAAACAGGAAATCCTAGAATAAACTGACCAAATAAACATTTGAAATAAAAATAAAAAGAAAGGAGTAGAAAGAGATAATAAAAAAAATAGGATAACTAAAAAAAATCAAGAAACTTACCTCTAAATGTTCCAACACTGCCTCGAATTAAACTTCAATTTTCCTTGAATTTGTGGTCGGGATAGTCCTTAATCGAGTGTTCCCGAATGAGAACATCCAACTAAGGTCAATCTCTACCTCAAACCTTCAAGTACTCAATGTTTTGGAGTTTGGGATTTTAGGGTTAGTTTCTGATCTAATATTCGAGAAGTTCGAACATCATTCGAGGGAAACTAAGTATGGATTTAGGATGAGGGTGATAAGGTGGTTATAAGGTGTGATTTTGGTATTGATTGCGTGTGGCACCGCCACCAGGAGATCTTGTGGCAGCGCTAGGGTTCCTGGCTTTAAACTGATATTCGACGGGTTCTGGGTCAATTTGAGGGAAGGTGGCCGGGGATTTGGCACGAGGACGTTGAGGGGATCATATGGTGTTAAGGTGGAGGCGAACTGAAACTTGCCGCCAGAGAGTCCATTTGGTTTTTGGAGATTCGAGAGGCTGGTCTGGGATTCGAAGAAAGATGAGGGTGAATTGGGGATAGGGAGGTTAAGGTGAATCGATGGTGTAAAACTTGAGGTGTTTGGACTCCGACGGCCGGCGGAGGCGATTTTCGGCTGGCGGTTTACGGCGGTGGGTGGTGGTGAGTTCCTAGAGTCTTTAGTGGGTGTGGAAACGGAGATCGGGG
>MU691404.1:39696-50376 GCA_026770625.1 Nicotiana glauca
GTTGTCCTAGGGGGTGGGGTGTGGTTTGAACTTATACACTAGGAAGGGGGATAGATCCTGGCTATTCGATCTGATAATATCAACGGTTTGGATCATTTTATTAACAGAAAATGCCATCGTTTCGTTATCATCATGATCAGAGCGGTCTTTGGATGGGAACGGGTTGGGGTATGGGGATCCTACTGGACCGTTCGATCAAATGAAACAAACGGTTCAAATCAACAAGCTTGAAACGATGTCGTTTCTTCGATGCTGGAGGCGGACTAGACCGTTCGATCTAAGGAGATCGACAGTTCGGATTGAGTGAGACCAAAACGACGTCGTTTGGGGTGAGATCAGGGCTGGACCGTGTATGGGACTAGGTTTGGGCTGGGTTTTAGGTGTATTTGGTTTGGGCTGGGGATTAATGGTGAAATTGACTGGGCCTAGGGAATTTGGCCCAATTCCTTTTTGTTATAATTATTTCCCTCTTCTTTTATTATTTTTCTCAAATTATTTTCAAAAATTAAAACCTACAATTATAAAACCAAATTAACTTTTAAAAATGCTAATTATCTCTAGACAATATAACTAAGTACCAAAAATCACACAATTAAACCTAAAACTGCAAAGTGCATTAATTTTTTATGAATTTTCAATTATTGTAAAATAAATAATTTACTATTTAACTCAAGATTATAAAATTAAATCCTAAATGCAAATGCAACCTATTTTTGTATTTTTTTATTAATTGATCAAATAAACATGCACACACACAAACACAAACAATAACTGAAAACCAATGAAAATTCAAAAAATTGCACACAAGGAAAATTGTTTTATTTTTATTTTTATGGGAATAATTTATTTAGGGAAAAATCACGTGCTCCCAGCTGCCCCTCTTTGCCAGGAAACACGAAGAGTTTTCGTGCAAAGACAAAGTGAGCGGATACGAGCGGTTTTTGCCCGTTTGAATATTCCGTGTGAAGCATTTTTTGAAAGATTTGACGGAACCTCTGCTTCAAAGGTCTCCTACATATCCTTGGCTAAAAAGGAATCAGGTCAATGTAGTTCGAAAAGTTTTGGTAGCTGTGACTACCATGAATCTATTCTTTATTGTTGCTGCTACTTGCTGATCCACTTATTACACCATGCTAAAATAAAAATAAAGAAACATAGACTAGGCTATATAGTCTATGAATTACAATCCTATCTAGACCTTCAAACTTGCTCTTGTGTTTCTTGTTGCCTTGTTGTCTTGTATTCTCTTATAGCAATTCCTTTGTTGCTGCCTTGCACCAATTTCTTGACTTGAATTGTATTCCTCCGCTCTCTAGACGGGCTCCTGACTTCAACATCTTGAGAGATACGCCTCTATTCTCTAGGCGGGCTCCTGACTTCAAAATTCTAAAAGGTACACCTCTGTTTCTCTAGGCGGGCTCCTGACTTCAAAACTCTAAAAGGTACACCTCTGTTCTCTAGGTGGGCTCTTGACTTCAAAACTTAAAAGTACACCTCTATTCTCCAGGCGGGCTCTTGATTTCAAAACTTTTAAAAGTACACCTCTTTTTTCCAAGCGGGCTCCTGACTTCAAAACTTTAAAAGGTACACCTCTGTTCTCCAAGCGGGTTCCTGACTTCAAAACTTAAAAATGACACCTCTATTCTCCAGGCGAGCTCCTGACTTCAAAGCTTTAAAATGTACACCTCTGTTCTCCAGGCGGGCTCCTGACTTCAAAACTCTAAAAATACACCTCTGTTCTACAGGCGGGCTCCTGACTTCAAAAATTTTACACCTCTGTTCTCCAGGCGGGCTCCTGACTTCACATCTTTAACAATTACACCTCTGTTCTCCAGGCAGGCTCTTGACTTCACCACTTTAACAATTACACCTCTGTTCTCCAGGCGGGCTCCTGACTTTACACCTTTAACAATTACACCTTTGTTATTAACAATTAGACCTCTGTTCTCCAAGCGGGCTCTTGACTTTACAGCTTAAAAAGTACACCTCTATTCTCCAGGCGAGGTCCTGACTTCAAAACTTTAAAAAGTACACCTGTGTTCTCCAGGCGGGCTCCTGACTTCAAAACTTAAAAATACACCTGTGTTCTCCAGGCGGGCTCCTGACTTCAAAACATAAAAATACACCTCTGTTCTCCAGGCGGGCTCCTGAATTCAAAACTTAAAAATACACCTATGTTCTCCAGGCGGGCTCCTGACTTCAAAACTTAAAAATACACCTATGTTCTCCAGGCGGGCTCCTGACTTCACAACTTTAACAATTACACATCTGTTCTCCAGGTGGGCTCCTGACTTCACACCTTTAAAAATTACACCTCTGTTCTCCAGGCGGGCTCCTGACTTCACACTTTTAAAAATTACACCTCTGTTCTCCAGCCGGGCTCCTGACTTCACAACTTTAAAAATTACACCTCTGTTCTCCAGGCAGGCTCCTGACTTACAACTTTAACAATTACACCTCTATTCTTCAGGCGGGCTCCTGACTTCATAACTTTAAATATTACACCTCTGTTCTCCAGGCGTGCTCCTGACTTCACAACTTTAAAAATTACACCTCTGTTCTCCAGGAGGGCTCCTGACTTTACAACTTTAAAAGGTACACCTCTGTTCTCCAGGCGGGCTCCTGACTTCACAACTTTAAAAGGTACACCTCTGTTCTCCAGGCGGGCTCCTGACTTCACAACTTTAAAAATTACACCTCTGTTCTCTAGGCGGGCTCCTGACTTCACAACTTTAAAAGGTACGCCTCTGTTCTCCAGACGGGCTCCTGACTTCGAAACCTTAAAATGTACACCTCTGTTCTCCAGGTGGGCTCCTGACTTCACAGTTTTAGAAGATACACCTCTATTCTCCAGGTGGGCTCCAGACTTTAAAACTTTAAAAAGTACGCCTCTGTTCTCCAGGCGGGCTCCTGACTTCACAACTTTAAAAGGTACGCCTCTGTTCTCCAGGCAGGCTCCTGACTTCAAAACTTTAAAAGGAACACCTCTGTTCTCCAGGCAAACTCCTGACTTCAACAACTTTAAAATTTACACCTCTGTTCTCCAGGCGGGCTCCTGGCTTCACAACTTAAAAAGTACACCTTTGTTCTCCAGGCTGGCTCCTGACTTCAAAACTTTAAAAAGTACACCTTTGTTCTCCAGGCGGGCTCCTGATTTCAAAACTTAAAAATACACCTCTGTTCTCCAGGCGGGCTCCTGACTTCAAAACTTAAAAATACACCTCTGTTCTCCAAGCGGGTTTCTGACTTCACAACTTTAAAAATTACACCTCTGTTCTCCATGCGGGCTCCTGACTTCACAACTTTAAAAGGTACGCCTCTGTTATCCAGGCGGGCTCCTGACTTCAACTAACTTCAACAAAACAAAGAAAATTTTCTGCCCCAGTTTGGTGGCTATTTGGTACTTGCTCTCTTTTCGCGGAAAATTTTCTCCGCTATCAACAACACTTCCTGTCCCTGTTTCAAACACAAAGAAAAAATTGGTCAGTTTAAGGTGTGGTGATTGGATGTTGTATTCCTGCTAGGGATGGTTTTTCCATTCTCTCCTTTCCATACTTTGTTTTTTCTGACTGCCTTGAACTCGGTCGAGAATTTTTGACCCTCTGGCTGACCCTTATCCACAAACTTCCCCATTTTTGCTTTCCACTTCTAGTCTTTCTTATCTGATCCCATTCCTTTCACGGAATCTTAGACCATTTCATCATTCGGATTTCCAATGACGCCTTTCACGTCTCATCATATCATCGTCGGCCTGTCCTAGCCACACTTTGCTTCGCACCATGTTGGAAACTGGTAGTAAGCTTTGAAATTCCTTATCATTTGTTAGAATCAATTTATTATTGTAAACGCCTTAGCCAAAAGAAAAGAAATGCGATGATTTCAAAAGATAAGAATAAAAGAGAAAATCTTCCTCTAGAAGACCGTTTGATAACAGAAAAAGGACTTATCTGAATGGGATAACCTATCCCAATGATCATGTTCTGCATTTCGGATTAATCAACCCAGTCTATTCAATTCAATCAATTTCCAGTTGTCTTTCTCCTGCCTCAAAATTCTCACAATTCAATTCTCTACTAAATTCTATCTTTGTTCTGCTTGATGCCTCGACGGATTTTTGCCATCAACCTTAACTTGTTTGTTCCTTTCTCAGATCCTTGTCACCTTATGGTGCCTGTGAAGGTTTTCACCAATAAGACTCTCTCATTTTTTGGACTTCTCTCAACTTACATTACAGTGCCCTTGCGGGTTTTCACTAAATAAGACTCTCCCTTTTTTCATTCTTCTTGCCTAAAATCGGAGTATTGCCCCTGATATGCATTATCTATACTTGCTTGACTTGGCACCCCTCGAAGACTGATCGGGAGGTCTTTCTTTGGATGTTAATATGGGTTCTTGGATAGGTTTGGAAAGAAAAAGGGTATCGAAAAGTTCAAACCAAATCCAACGGGTTAGAATTACAACTTTTGGAACAAATTTTCTCATTTCAAACATAACTTCTACCCCAGTTTCTTGCTTGGGGACCTTTTGATTTTTACTTCCCTATGACCTAGCCGTGAAGCTGCCTACGTATCCTTAAGAGGAATCAGGTCAAACGTAGTTCACCCGAATTCCTTGTTGTTACAGTTTTTCTTTTCACTTATTATTATATATTTTCCTTTCCTGTTTTTCTTTTCTTTATATTTTTTCCTTTTTCTTTCTTCCTTCTCTTTTCCTTTCTTCTGGATTATTGATTCCAAAAGAGGGGTACGAAATAAAATAAATAAGGCTCAAAAGGGTGAACAAAGGGTAAAATGTTTAGATAGCAGAACAAATTGCCTTCGTCATTTCAACCTTCGAGATAATGCCAAGTACAAACAATCAGTGATTATACTAAAGAAATCATACATAATATCTCTTGACTGCGTCCGAATTGATAGCCATATCTATGCATTTTCCTTCAATATATGTTAAACATAAAGCGCCATTAGATAATACTCTGGTCACAATGAACGATCCTGGACAGTTCGGGGCAAACTTGCCCTTTGCTTCAGCTTGATGTGGAAAGATCCGTTTCAACGCTTGCTGCCCCACTTCAAACCTCCTGGGATGCACCTTCTTGTTATACGCTCTTGCCATCCTCTTTTGATACAATTGGCCATGAGATAATGCTGCCAATCTTCTTTCATCGATTAAACTCAACTGCTCCAAATGGGTTTTGACCCACTCATCATCATCAATCTCAGCCTCGGCGACAATCCGAAGAGACGAGATTTCAACTTTCGGAGGAATCACTGTTTTAGTTCCATATACCAACAGATAAGGAGTTGCTCCTGCTGAAGTACGAACAGTAGTGCGATAACCCAATAACGCAAATGGTAACTTCTCATGCCATTGCTTGGAACTTTCTACCATTTTCCTCAGTATTTTCTTTATGTTCTTATTGGCTGCCTCAACTGCTCCATTCGCCTTAGGACGATATGGGGTAGAATTGCGATGCATAATCTTAAACTGTTGACATACTTTCTTCTTCAAATTGCTATTAAGATTAGCACCATTATCTGTGATGATTACCTTTGGGATTCCAAACCGACAGATGATATTTGATACTTCAATGGATCCAACCGTGAGATAAGTAGTGTATGACGACAGATAATGTTTCAATTTTTGTGTTACCCAAGTTGGGGTGCAATACGTCCTCTCGGTGAGTGTACTTAACCCCATAAATGGTGAACTTCTTGTACTTATTGTTTTGGAGTTAGATTGATTTTTATACTGGGCTGAGGGTTCCTCATGCATGCCATGTCATTAGAACCAGTGTAAGAAGAACTGTACAGAAGAAAAGAAGAAAACAAAAAGTAAAATTTATCAGGAATGAATAAAAGGAAGAAACTGCATTTCATTAAAATGAAAGATAACAAGGTTTGCACACTTAAAAAGAAACTAAAAATAAAATTTGGATTACAACCCTGGAATAATACACACAAACTTTGAGGAAAATCAAAGCAGACTACCAAGACTCCTTCCTGGTTAGCCAAAAAGGAATACCTTTCCTATTACCACGCTTGGCATCTTAATCACTTAGCTCCGCATCAATATTTCCAAGACCATTACCAACTTTAATGTCATCAGTTTTAATTAGCACATTCTTAAGAGGATTCACATGCTCCCTGCCACTGTCATTGATCACGATTACCCCTTCGTGAATCATTCTTTCTATTTCCTTTTTCAAAGAACGACAATTCTCAATGATATGCCCTTGGACATTAGAATGATACATGCATCGTACAGTAGGATAAAAGCCTCTTGCTTATGGGTCTGGAGTATAACCGAGGAGCGGCTCAATCAGGTCGAAACGCTTTAGCTTTTCAAACAAACTTGCATAAGATTCTCCGAAAGCATTCTCCTTTTCCAGTAGTTTTTTTTATTTTGTACTCTGAATTTGGTTGGAATCTTTTGCGGACAGGTGGTTGATATGCCCGATGAGACATTTGTGGTAGCAATGTAGACCATTGCGAGCCTCGGGGATATGGGGCGTACAGTGGTGCAACATGGACATGATATTTGGGAAGTGATGTACGATTTAGGGGGTTTCGTGGAGAGAAGTAGTGGTCGGGAGAATTAAGAGGATATCCACGAGGTCAATATGGAGGCTGAGGGCATTTAGCAAGGACGACCATGGGAGTTTGTCGTTGGTGGGGTTCTACAACATCTTTTCTTTCCTTGGGAAGATTATCCCGAGCAACTTGTTCACTCCATCTGAGCCAGAACTTCCTAAAACTTCCTTTAGGTTTATTTTCTATCTGAGATGTGGAGGAGTGATCCGGGATGATGTTTGTGTTGTTCTGAAAATGTCGCACAAAATCCTGAGCCATGTCATCCCATGTATGCCATTTACTGACATTCTGACGATTATACCACTCCAAGGCTGCCCTAGTCAAGCTTTTACTGAAGTACGCCATTAGAAAAGTGTCTTGCTCGCTAACATTCCTCATTTACTTGCAATATTCCCTCAGATGGACTACCAGATCTTCACCGTCTTCATTCAAGTTGAACTTTGGTACTTTAAACTCTATGAGCAGGCGTACGTCGGGGAGTGTACACAACTCTTGGTGAGACATGCTACCTTAGTCTCCAATCCCTTATCCGTTTTTAAGGACTGTTCTATGTTCTTCAGCCTCTCAGAACTTGGAGGAAGAGTGATGGGGACACCAGGGTGATTGGGAGATGCCAAAGTTTGGGTAAGGACAACATTTGAGAAACTGGGTGGTGGCGGTATTGGTGTCTTCCCGACCATCCAAGCCTGATACATATCTGTTATGTGCTGTCTTAACATCCTCACCTCATCAGCCAAACCTGTGTCCCGTTCAATCAACCATTTTGGGGTACTGATATCAACCACCCCCATTTTATTGCTATTCCCCATTGACCTTTTGGATTTTTATGTTGTAGAAAGGAGTTACTATTTACGAAACCACAACTAACCACCTTTCTGATTGATGCGACAAAAATGAAACCATCACGTTAGCGTTAGGGAATTTAACAGATAGGCAAACATACATTAAAGATGCAATGCACCTAAGCAGTTAACAATTTCTATCATGCATTTGCTTCAGTTGCGTGCATCATTTTGGCTCCTCATAATTGTGCCTTTTCTTTTAACGTCTCTCAAAATTTCCTTTATTTTATATATTTTTCATTTCCCCCCTTTTTTTCCAGTGGTGGTGGTCGAATCTTATGTGGATTGCCTACGTATCATGTCACCGCATGAATCAGACCGTGCGTAGTTCTGACTGATGTAAAAAATACGTAGCAAAAGTATTTTCCACAAAACAACTAATTTTACTATGACACATAGAAAAAGTGTACAAACTTCAGAAAGATAACAAAGCAAACTTGAAAAGGACTGACTGACAGACTTAGAAAAAAAACAGTACAGACTCAACACAAAAATCAAGAATACATCAATGACTCGAAATTCCTTGGGGGCCGCGAGGCATCATTCGGCCTTGCTGCGGGCCTTGGTGCAAGATCCCTTTGAAGACTCTCCAGATCGTTCATTATTTGTTTGACGAATGTCATTACTGTCGAAAAAAGGTGGTACGGGTCATGTTTTCGCACACTCGGTTTGCAGTAATGTAATGTGCAATGTTTCTGACCCCTTCTCTAATCTTGATTTTCTCCTGCGGCAACCGTCCTATCTGTTGATCTCGCGTTTCCAGCACTCGAGAGTTGTGAAAGAGTTGATCTTGGAACTTATGCATTTGTTCCTCTATTCGCGCCATCAGGTAATAGCAGTGTTTCCTATCCGCTCTGAAATCTCTAGCTTGCCTGACTACCTTACCTTCGAGAGTGACTATTCTTTCTCTCAGGATGGTGATGGTTCCCTTGTAATCTCTCTTTATCTGCTTCATATGAAGTGCCCGCTGCTTTGCCCCCCTTGTCCATCTGGCCCGGATCCTTATCAGAGTAGCTTCCGATTTCTCCAAGTCCTCTTGATATTCAAGGGCTTTCTTTTCTAGACTGTCTATGAGTTTTTCATTATCCTGGCTCCTTTCTGACTTTTTTGCAGTTGTCTTCACCTTTTGGATCTGGGCTTGGAGTGCTTGTTTCTCGTGTGCCCATTTAACCCTTTCCTGCTCAAAATCAGCCTGTTGTATGTCCATGGCAGCTTCTACTATTCCCTTATCTTCCTGTAAAGTGTCAATACGAGATCGGAACTCTCGTGCCACTTCCCTTTTAGCATTTCTAACTCTGGACTCTATCTCCTTTTCCCAATCAACTGCATGCCTTACAGATCTTTTGGGTCTTTGCTCGGGTATAGCCTGGTTGTGAAACTACTCAAGGTATGCAAGGCTTACTTCCCCTCATTCACGATCTACTACCATTTCGTCTATATCAGAAAATCGACCACCAAACAAAACCTTTTGTGTATAAGACTCCTTTGGGGGTTCCTCTCCTATGAATTCCTTTACGAATGGACGCATGTCCTCGGTTGGGGGCCTCTTTTGTTCTCTCCCTAGCTGACGCATAACGCGTAAGGGTGCGTATGGTTGGAAACCTCTGAAACCCATGAGTATGTAGAATGGGCGATATGTCGACATGTGCATGACCTTAGCAGAAGGGGACCAATAATAGTTCCAAGTGAGTTTATCCGCATCCAGTGAACCAAGTGATTCCCGCCATGCCCTCGCTCCATTTGGAAGATTAAAACTTGCGGCCCTACTTGGATGACAACGAATGTAATTCAGCCAGTTTTCATTGAAATTTATCACTATTGGGTGATGATAAAGATGCTCTATGAACCACATATGCAGAAAAATATTGCACCCCTCAAAGTAATCTCCACCTTCTTGGCATTGGGTCAAAGCTCGAAAAATATCTCCCAAAATCATAGGAAGAAGGTATGTTCCTCGCTACTTTGTAAATATGCAACTACCACTGATAATCGAATTTTAATGCGCCCGTCACGCTCTGAAAAGACCATGGTCCCTAGAAACGAAATCATGAATGAAAAGATTCTCAACTCCCTCCAAGCGTCGTAACTTAGCTGGTTGACGAATTCTGTCGTTGAGAATTTCTCAAATCCTTTATCCTCCCCAAATCTGTCATAGAGGTATTCTAATGAAACCCAACTGTAAAGCCCCGGAAAATTTTTGCTAAGAAATTTAAGATTTCGAGGTGCCAAGGTAGGCTAATTATTTTATTTTGTGTGAAAATAAGGATTAATGATATAATGGATATCAATTGGATATTATAATAAGTGTATAAGTCTTATTATAAGTGAATTGGGGTCTAAGGAGAGGCCTAAATCTAAGCCAAGTTGGAAAATTTCATATTAGACGAAAGTTGTAAATGAGTGCGCACAATGCGTCACTTTAAACGATCATATCTCCCGTTATATAAGGATTTGTGTGAGCTAAAACCTATCAAATTAAAAACTTTGAGTCTAGTCTCCAACGCAACAAACCGTTCGTCATTTGGAGGTGTATACAGAACGTTATGATCATTTTACTGGGCATGTGTCAGTAGCGCGGCCTTAGCGCGGGAGCCCTAGTAGCCCGCGCTAATTGAGTTATCTTCTGCCTCACTAGCACGGGATTAGCGCGGGCGCGCTAGTGTCAGGCCTCTAAATACACCTAAGGACGGGAAATGACGAACTTTGAGTCATTTCTCAAGCCTAGGGCTTCCCCAATACCCCAATTCGACAAAGACACCTAATTGCACTCCTAAGGTAAGCTTTTAAGTGTGTTTTTATGGTGATTTCACATCTCAATCACTAGTTACAACATGATTTTGGTTGGATTTCATAGGATTTTTTCAAAACCTCAAGAACACCCCAAAGTTGTCTTTCAAGATTTGGTCTACAAGAGGTAATCCTACACCTTAGACTTACATATATGGAGTTATTATGGAATTATGAGTATGAATCATGTATTACAACCTATCGTATGGTGATTGGAAATCATAAATTCCCAATTTAAATACATGATCATGGTAGGGATTTAAAGATGATTATTTGATGGAATTTTGTTGGTTGGGTGTGAATGGTTGATCACACATGTGATGTTGGGAGTATAAATTTTTGCAGATGGAAATCATAAATTCCCAATTTAAATACATGATCATGGTAGGGATTTAAAGATGATTATTTGATGGAATTTTGTTGGTTGGGTGTGAATGGTTGATCACACATGTGATGTT
>MU691404.1:62954-118920 GCA_026770625.1 Nicotiana glauca
TACGTAAGCTTGAATAGCACACGTGGTTAGTGCGAGAAGTATGTAATGATCCTAAGGTGTGAAAGAAAATTGGTTATATAAGCACATGATATATGAGATAATGACCAAGCGATTAATGATGAGTGTGTAAGTCTCTCACGTGAGGTAAGAAGTTATGAAATGAGACTCAATTAAACCCAAGATGAGAAGACCCTTGTACTNACGTGGGATAGGAAAGGCAATTCCTGGTCCGCTTGACTGGGGTCCTCCGGTTGAGCGCCGGTAGTGTCCCTCGATTTTGGGGCGTGACACCAGCCTTCGTTTAAGCAACCCATTGGGATTCGGCGAAGGCATAATTTCTTCAAAAATTTGTTCACACCCACTTCCTTGGAGCGGCAGGCTTTTTCCTATGAAGGTCTCTCCCCAATCCCATGAACCCACCTAATTCTTCCAATGTGGGCATCATTTCACAATTTTTGAACCTGAAGACATTGTTTGTCGGGTCCCAAAAACCCACCAAAGCCTCAATCAAATCCATGTTAGACTCAATTCCCATGATGTTTGTGAGGAACTTGAGGTGTTTAAAAACTTGATTTCATTCCTAGGTAGCAAAACTAGCCCACCAATTACAGAGACTGCTCGGGGTCTTATCTCGGATCATGAACATATGAGGTGTTTCGTCCCTTGCCCTTTTTTGGCCACTTCTTTGTGGAGAACTCATGGTGATCCTAGATAAAATAAAAAGTAAAAAAAGGTTAAGACTCTCCTAAACCATATACAGACTATGACCATTTTTTTCTTTCTTTTTATATAAAGAGAAAATCATAATTGTTTCTCGCCATTTTATAAAAATATCCGGTTTCGTCAACATGGCCTTTCAGCACTTGAAGAATATTTAAAGGCTGTATTTTGCTAACCGAAAAAAGTTTTAAGAAATGACTATAGGTAGCTGTTCTTGCAAAATAGCCATCCGACGCCCTTTTGTAGGCGTTTGGCTATTTTACCCAAGAATGACATTACCTTCACTCATGACAAAATAATGACATTTATTTACCCCTAAATTTAATATTTTCAAAATAGTTGAGCCCGATATGGTTTACCTACGTATCCCACATCCGGTGAGAATCACACTTACGTAGTTCAGCCAAATAAACCAACTATTTTTTGAAAACAAAACCTTTTTTTTTCGTTTTTTATTTTTTCT
This sequence comes from Nicotiana glauca, assembly GCA_026770625.1. Lineage (NCBI taxonomy): Eukaryota > Viridiplantae > Streptophyta > Magnoliopsida > Solanales > Solanaceae > Nicotiana > Nicotiana glauca. Next base: position 64,138 of record MU691404.1, read on the forward strand.
CAAAAATTCGGCAGAGTTTCGGTACTATTTGGACATTGTTTTTTTTCTTTCAAAACAGGTGATTAACTCTCTTAACCCTCTACACTGCTATAATTTTTTTTTCAAATTTTCCAATATTCAAAAGCCGGTCAGCATGCAAGTCCGAAGCAAATAAATGCACCAATAGCAAGTAAGATGCATCAGGATGGTCTTTTTCATTTCAGGTACACCTGTCCTAGACAGATCCAACCCCTGTGTTGAATCTCCAAGGTCAAAGGCACGTGATGCAAACAAAACGTTCCTACTAGGGATATCCAACATGAGGTTTGTTTTCTAGGTTCAAATCTTATTGGAGAAAGTATCTAGACTGGCTTACTCGAGTGGACAACTCGAGTCGAGGAGGGTCAGTGTACCAGTAGCATTGCTTTCCGGCTTAACTGTTGGTGCCCCCGCCTAAAACATGTGCGATTAAAATCCTTCACCGGGTGCCAAACACCTCGGCTATCTCAAAAAAAGCAGGCTATGTCAAAAAAATGCCCAATTTTAATTTTAAGAAGACTCAGAGGGGGTGCGTGAGAAGACATTTTATATACACAGTTCAAAAATTAATCAAAGTGGTAAAAAGCAACATTTAGCACATTTTAGCCAAAACATTAAATAAAAATCAGATAGTAAATAAGCCAAATACAACAATTATTCCAAGCTCGAATTTCTAACCCTGAACCAGTGGTTCTGGGTTATGCATCCCTAGCAGAGTTGCCAGAGCTGTCACACCTCCTTTTTACACACTACACCCCGTGAGGGTATAATAGGGAATTTTTCCAATTAAAGGACAATCGAAACGAGATTTATTATTAAGAAATTCAGAGTTTCCACTTGGGAGATTTATGGTGTCCCAAGTCACCGGTTTAAAATCCCAAATCGAGGAAAAAAATGACTCTGTTTAACAGTCTGCGAATCAGAAATCTGGGTAAGGAATTCTGTTAACCCAGGAGAAGGTGTTAGGCATTCCCGAGTTTCGTGGTTCTAGCACGGTCGCTCAACTGTTATATTCGGCTTAATTATCTGATTTTAAACAATTATGAATCTATGTGCAAATTTTAACTTCTTTAACCGCTTTATGTAATTTTAAAGAGGAATTGCAACATTATTAAAATACGTCTCAAATCACGTCACATAAATGCACCCGCGATTTTTGACATATTTTAACTTCTCTGGGATTTGGATTTGGGTCACATAAATGTGCACCCGAGTTTAAAAAAATAAAATTATTAAATGATGCGCCTACAAGAAACTACGCGTTTGAACTTTGCGAGAGCCATGGAATTTGCTAAATGACATGCTTTGAATTCTAAGGTTTTAAAGACATAATTAAAGAACACCACACGATTTAATTTTGTTTGGCGCATCATACCTTAATTTACCCTAATTAAAGCATCTCTAAATTAGTTCACGAGGGCCATATGTGATTCATCTAATTATGGCTCACCTCCTACCCTAATGACTAACAGAATTGAAGGACTCAAATTATGTCTAGACTAACGTCCAAGCCTAGCAGGGTAACTGGGGTTTTGAATTAAACCGAGACACGCTTTCGCAACCTGGGCCAGTCAAATGATTTAAGGCCCATCAGCAGCCCCACGAGCCTATTATCGGATTGGCTTTACATGAAGCCTAAATTCAGAGCCACCAAATGATGTTGTTTTATTGGGTCAACATTGTCAGCCCACATCTGATTCAGCAAGCTTATTTGAAACCAATTACTTCCCATAAAATCTAAAATTGAACAAAATGCTGATAGCTCTTAAATTTGATGTAAAACACATAAAAATGATGCATGCACTCCAGGGTAAAACATATTTCCCAGCCACCCAAATTAACTGCTATTTGACGTCAAACAATTTGTCATTGCAAATCCATGGACATGTGATTCGAATGTTCCCTTGTAACGAGACCTAACTGCTTTTACCCTTTCAAAGCAAAACGAAGCTTACATATGAGGAACTAAATTAAGCCTGCAGACTTTCCATGGTTAAGACCGGTTTCGAATTCATGGGTGATTATTTTCAAAATGCACTAGTTCAATATAAAAGAATCATTAAACAACATGACAAACGACTTCTATTACAATAAATTGGGTATCACTAATAGGGTTAGATCTTGTAAGCACGTGATTTTTGCCCTATACGAGATACTCCTACAAATTTCAAGAAAATAGATTTTTTCTAATTATTTACCATTTTATAGGATTTTGTAGAATTTTTATCTTGTGCACGTTTAAGTTATAAAAAATGCCCAAAATATCACGCATGATATTTAGGCCTTACTTTTACATTTTTACGATTAATCGATAGTCACTTGTTTTTATAAAAATTAAAAATCACAGAAAATGCTTCATTTTTACACCTTTTCTTTTTATTGATTCTTCTCTTTTAATTTAGGATTAAGTAGCTTTTATAATTTTATAATTAGTATAATTTTTTATATTTTTAGGATTTTTAATTCTAAGACTTTTAATTAAAAAAGAGATAAAAAGAAAGTTGGGAATAAAAAAAGAAGAATAGGAAGAACTTTCTCCCACATGAGACTTTCCCCCCAAAAAAATATTTTTCCAAAAAATATTCCCTCACATAAGACCTTCCCCAAAAAAATTTCCCACATAAGACCTTCCCCAAAAAATACTCCCCCACACAAGACCCCCTCATATTAGATAACACCATATACACACATTATATAAGAGAGGGAGGGAAGGAAAATAACATAAAACAGAGCTGGGGAAACAAAAAGGAAAGAAAAATGAAAACATGGGGAACGGAATAAAAATCTGGCGTTTCTTCTCCAAACAGGAATCCTCTTGAAGACATCACGGAGACCATGAGCTATATCCCTTTCTTCCGTTAAAGCGCCTACAATTTTTTTCCCTCAAAATCAGCCATCAGAGTACCTCCCTCCAACCTCAAAAACAGTCCCTGTTTCTATACAAAACTCCAGCAAATAACCTACAAATTCACCCAATAACAATGACCTTTTAACCATTAAAACCAGTCCAGAAAACTGTCACTGACAAGGGACTGCTGCTCGAGTTTGAGGATCTGTCGAGGTCCATTTCCGGCGAGCTCTTATCTAATCGGATCCGGTTCCGTCGAGGCTGTTGGAACTCTGTTTGACGGCCTATTCTCCTTCGAGTTGTAGCCGGTATTTTCTTTCTGTAATTCGATATAGTGAAGAAAGGTTTTGACCTCAAAGGTTCGCTTCTTTTCCGTTTCAGCAAAGTTCATGGCATTTCTCTTTGAATCGTAGTTTTTTTTTTGTTGATTTTATTTGGCAAGAATTTTTATCATTCTGTGCTTGGTTTTTTTCCATGATTAGTTTGCGTTTCATTACTTATTATCAGTTGTTTGATTGTCGAGCATTTTGGGTTAAAGGCATATTTTTGATTTATATGAATGTGTAGTTGTATGTAATAGGAAGGGTATGTTTTGTTTGTTGAATTTGAGATAAAACAATTTGGGTCAGGTTGAATTTGGAAATTAATCCATGTCAGTCAATTGAGACCCATGAGTTCATTTGAATTTGATAATGGGACATACAATATCTCTGGAGAATGAAGTCTTTTTATAGTTCATTTGGGTTTAGATAGAAGTTGGCCTACCCTTTCAGGTAATATGTTTGGCTATTGAATTGTTTCGGTCATGGGGTGAACATTTTTTTTTTAAATTAAACTTGGATGAAATGATTTGATTTTGTTAAGGCCCAACGAAATTGGTAAGTTATTTTATCTCTTGTAAATTAATAGATATCATAATAACCATGCATGACCCTCGTCTTAATTAACTTTAATCCTTTAGCATTCGAGGCGTGCCATTTAGCAAATTTTCATGGCCCTCGCAAAGTGCAAACGCTAACTGCTTTAGGCCCGTCATTTAAATAATATTACCTTTCTAAATTTGGGTGCATATTTATGTGACCCAAATCCAAATCCCAACGAAGTTGAAATGTGTCAAAAACCACGGGTGCATTTATGTGACGTGGTTCGAGATGTGTTTTTACGACGTTGCAATTCTCTCAAAAAATAATAATAAAAGCGGTTCAAAGTTAAAAGGCATATAGATTAAAACTTGTACTAAAATAAAATAAATAAGCCAAATATGATAGTTGAGTGACCGTACTAGAACCACGGAACCCGAGAATGCCTAACACCTTCTCCCGGGTTAATAGAATTCCTTACTCGGATTTCTGGATCGCGAACTGTTAAACAGAGTCAATAATTTCCTCGATTCGGGATTCAACCGGTGACTTGGGACACCATTAATCTCCCAAGCGGCTACTCTGAATTTTAATAACAAATCCCATTTCGATTGTCCTTTAATTGGAAAAACGCCTTCACGCCCTTGCGGATGTAGGTAAAAAGGAGGTGTGACAGATCTTACACCCAGTTGTTAGAACAAATGATAATGAATGAACATATATTTAAATAAGCCATCTTTTAACATTCGAATAATCAAAGCCAAAACATAACTGATCTCTTCCTTTCTTTATGAACACAGAACAATAATCCGTACTATTAACTCAAAACGTAAAGCTAAATGTATCACAGTCCATCCTTCCTTTAACAATATACATAAGCAATATTCTCATGAAAATCTCTTATGCATAAACTTCAGGGAAAGGAGACTTAATCGACAATCATAGTTTTGAATCCAACTACTAATGTGATTTGACAGTAAACAACAGGAGTATTCACTTAAATTCAACCTTCATTTCACATACTTCAAGACATTATAAGTTCAACAATTGGTCCTCAGTTATGAGCTAATGAGAGTACCTGGAATGTGATAAGAAAACAAAGGTGACTGATCAGCAAATATGCAGCAGAATCAGCAACAAACAACCAACTAAGGTGAAATCAAACCCCCAGCAATCGCAGAAAGATAGTGAAATGATTCTGAAGGTAAAAAGGGTAACACAACCCATAAAATGACTCCAAGCAAATATCCAGTCCAGATTTCTACCACCTTGGCAATGAAAGAGAGAAATCCAAACAGAAAAACTCAATGAAACAGTGCCCTAATCAACAAAATCGAACCAACTCTTTCAATATCCTAAGTTCAAACCATCTTTCACTCAAAGAGAAACCAGAAATTGTTTTTGCGATTAATGAAACTTCAAAATCTACTGCAGAAATTTTCAGCTCTATGATTCTCTCTTTTTTCCCCCCAGTCCAAAGTCTATCCTCTAATGTCTCTACTCCTCTCTCTCTGCTCTATGTGTTAATCAGTGTATATTCTCTCACTTAATGCCCTCTTTTTTCTCTCAGTTTTTAGACTCACTCTGTATTCCTATATTTCTATATGTATGGGTGTATCTCCCAGCGTATGGCCGAGTCTGTGTGTATTTAAAGACTAGAATTCATCCCTTTTCCGGCTCTTAAGAGCACTTAAACAATTAAGAAAATAATTCCCCTATCAATCTCTGATTTTCCAGCCTATAAAGACTGTCAGTTCCACCATTAGCCCCTTTTTCATTATTTAATTCAACTGTTATGGGCAACCTAATATTTAAATCCAGGGATGCCCTAACAACCCGTGCTGTCATGCCACTTAGTCTCAATTTCCAAATTACCCCCTAAAACCTTATTAACGATCTGAAAGTTCTAAGCATACATGAATTTAGGCTATTCAGTCTCTTACACAAACAAACTCATCACAGTCCGCCTAATCGTTCTTAATACTAAAATCGAAACAAATTTGTCTTTTAACTAAACTGGCACGAATTAGTTTAAGAACTACTATTATGCGACTTTAAACTATTATTCAAATAGAGAAAAACAAAACAAACAAACAATTTACAAACTCGAAAAGCTAAAATAGGAAATCCTAGAATAAACTAACCAAATAAACATTCGAAATAAAAATAAAAAGAAATGAGTAGAAAGAGACAATAATAAAAAAAATATGGGATAACTAAAAAAAATCAAGAAACTTACCTCTAAATGTTCCAACATTTCCCCGAATTAAACTTCAATTTTCCTTGAATTTGTGGACAGGATAGTCCTTAATCGAGTCTTCCCGAATGAGAACATCCAACTAAGGTCGATCTCGACCTCAAACCTTCATGTAATAAATGTTTTGGAGTTTGGGATTTTAGGGTTCGTTTCTGATCTAATATTCGAGAAGTTCGAACAACATTCGAGGGAACCTAAGTATGGATTTGGGATGAGGGTGATGAGGTGGTTATAAGGTGTGGTTTTGGTATCGATTGGGTGTGGTGCCGCCACTAGGGGATCTTGTGGAAGCACTAGGGTTCCTGGCTTTAAACTTATATTCGACGGGTTCTGGGTCGATTTGAGGGAAGGTGGCCTGGGATTTGGCACGAGGACGTTGAGGGGATCATATGGTGTTAAGGTGGAGGCGAACTGAAACTTGCCGCCGGAGAGTCCGTTTGGTTTTTGGAGATTCGAGAGGCTGGGCTGGGATTCGAAGAAAGATGAGGGTGAATCGGGGATAGGGAGGTCAAGGTGAATCGATGATGTAAAACTGGAGGTGTTTGGACTCCAACCGCCGGCGGAGGCGATTTTCGGCCGGCGATTTATGGCGGAGGGTGGTGGTGAGTTCCTAGAGTCTCTAGTGGGTGTGGAAATAAAGATGGGGGGGAGGGGGTTGGCCTGGGGGAGGGGTATGTTTTGAACTTATATACTAGGAAAGGGATAGATCCCGGCCGTTCGATCTGATGATATCAATGGTTTGGATTATTTTATTAACGAAAAACGCCATCGTTTCGTTATCATCAGGATCAGAGCGGTCTTTGGATGGGAATAGGTCGGGGCATGGGGATCCTACTGGACCGTTCGATCAAATGAAATGAACGGTTCAGATCAACAAGCTTGAAATGGCGTCGTTTCTTCGATGTTGGAGGCGGACTGGACTGTTCGATCTAAGGAGATCGACGGTCCGAATTGAGTGTGACCAAAACGACGTCGTTTGGGGGTGAGGGCAAGGCTGGACCGTGTATGGGGCTAGGTTTGGGCTGGTTTGGATTGGGTTTTAGGTGTATTTGGTTTGGGCTGGGGATTAATGGTGAAATTGACTGGGCCTAGGGAATTTGGCCCAATTCCTTTTTGTTATAATTCTTTCCCTCTTCTTTTATTATTTTTCTCAAATTATTTTCAAAAATTAAAACCTATAATTATAAAACCTAATTAACTTTTAAAAATGCTAATTATCTCTAGACAATAATTATCACAAATAACTAAGTACCAAAAATCACACAATTAAACCTAAAACTGCAAAGTGCATTATTTTTTTTTATGATTTTCCAATTATTGTAAAATAAATAATTTACTCTTTAACTCAAGATTATAAAATTAAATCCTAAATGAAAATGCAACCTATTTTTGTATTTTGTTATTAATTGATCAAATAAACATGCATACACACAAACACAAACAATAACTGAAAACCAACGAAAATTCACAAAATTGCACACAAAGGAAAATTATTTTATTTTGAATTTTATGGTAATAATTTATATAGGCAAAAATCACGTGCTCCCACCAACTACCAAAATAAGCATCAAAATCAAAGTAAAGGATATAGAGGCTCCCTAGGCCTGGTCCGTCTGCATGGGATCGTCAGTGGACCCCAAGTCCTCCGTATGTGCGGGAGTCTCAGACTGCCTTTCGGCCTCCTGCTGCTCAACTACTGAGACTGGGGCCTGCTTCTGGACCGGCTGGATGGTAGGTGTAGCCTGTGGCAAACTGGAAGGGCCCTCCAATGGGACTGCTACCTCAATCACTGCATCATCTGTACTGGGGAGCTTCCTCTTCTTCCTAAGCTGCCTGGGTGCCTGCTCCTGATGTGCCTCTGCTACTGGTGCTGCTGGATCTGTGACTGGGTCCCCGAATAACAAGTCTAAAGGCATCTGATCTGCCAATAGCTTGTCCACATCCGTCCTGAGCTGCTTCACCGACTCCTTAGAGGCCCGTGTTTTCCTCAGCTTCCTATGCTCCTTAGCAAGCTCCTTCAGAGCCTTGCCATGTGACTCCACGGCAATAGTCAAAGTGGCTTGAGTCTTCATAATCTTTTCCTGGTTTTCCAGGAGCTTCTTCAAAGTGTTCTAAATGGATTGAGGAATCTGGACTGGCTGAGGTGCTGCCTGGGTCTGAATAGTGAAGGATAAAGCGGACAACTTGGAAGTTGCAGTCGACATCCAGTTGTTCAAGCTAGCCGAGGACTGACTCAACTGATGGGCAGTGAAGGGATGAGTCTTGGAAGATGGCACTCCCGGGCCAGCTGAAGTACTGAGGCCAGCAATAGAAGAAGGACCTGGGGACAAGGTCTCTATGGTAGTGGTAGCAGGTATGGTGGAACGCTCGGTAGAAGGCTCTACTGCAACTGGCTCCTCAGAATGGACAGTTGGGGCAGAGGTAGGTGGCTGGTAGTTCTTGGACTTCGGGTTGTCTGGGCCCTGCATGCTGTACCAAGAGTAAGGAGCCATAGGCTTGGTCTTGACATCATATCTTTTCTTTTCGACCTCTAGACCCCTAAAATATATAGAAAGGGTACTGGGAAAAGGGTAGTTCCGGTCCTTCTCCTGTCCCACCACAAAAATCACCCTAGACATCACATTACCCACATTGATAGGGTACCCGGCCATAATAGATGCAACAAGAATGGCCCGGGTAAGTGGAATAGTATTATCGTGTGTAGAAGAGTCAAGCCGACTGCATACAAATGTTAACCACCCTCGAGCCTCAAAGTTGAAGGTGTTCCTGTATATTTTCTTCCCTGCTTGCAACCATGTTGGGACAGTACCTGGGATTGCCAAGAACTGGGCCACCCAAGGTCGAACTTCCTCACCCATCGCTAACTTAGCCAGATAAAGTGACTCATCCTCATCCTGGAACCCCAAGTAGTCATTTAAGGATTTCACATCAAACACCACCTTTTTGTCTCTCACTTTGGTCACCTTCGTATCCTTGACAATGTGAGCCACATTACAGTAGAATTCTCTAACCATGTGCTCATTAGCATCGATTCACCTCTCGTTCGAAAATTCCCCGCCTTGTCTAGTTCGGAACTCCCTCTGCACGTTCGGGTTGTGGGGTAAAAGGTCAGTGTCAATAAAACTTCTCTCCGATATCAACTTCCTCACCGGCCACCACTCCCTAAACTTGTGAAATGCCACTTTACTGACGAATTGATCTTCCCAAACTTCAGGTTTTCTAGTTCTTTCAATACCCCCAATCTGAGGCTCACCTCCCTCACCTCTTTATGCACTCTCCCCAGATAATGAAGCTGTGAGGGAGGTGGATTATTGTTCATTACCGGCTTCGGACTCATCAGATGAATCTGAGACTACATTCACTGGTCTTTTGATTGTGGGTGAAGGTGGAGGAGTATCAGCTAGGTGGAGTGGGTCGGTTATGTGAGTTGGGACTGAATCCGAGGAGATGCTTTTGGAGGGCACATACTCACTCCCCGAAGAATGACAGGCAACCTTATCAGCAGCTCGTATCAGTTTTCGGGTATTTTTAATATTCTCTCGAGCCTGGGGAGTGAGTTTTGCTATTCTCTTACCTTTACCCCCTCGGGGGGCACCACCTCTCCCGGGTTTTTGTATTTGTTTACCGCCTCTTTGTTTAACCATGATTTGCAAAAAAATGCATCTAACATTGTTAGTTTAAGAAAATGCAGTAAAACAGATGAATGACACAGGAGGAAGACATAATTGATTGCATATCACAGAAGCAGGACATGCTGCAGTACTTAGGAGAGCGGACCGCACAAAACAGGGACGCGGTCGTGTTGGAGGCACCGCGGACCACGCAGATGAGTAGCGCGGCCGTGCTGGGCAAGGGCCTCCATAACATGCTCTCTGAATCTCCCACTGCTGACCGCACAAGAAAAGGATGCGACTGCAGTGGATCAGCACGGACCGCGTAAAAGTGCAACGCGGCCGTGCTAGAAACAGTTTAATCTCAACAAAAGAACAACGCGGACCGCCCAAGAATGTCAGGCGGACGCATTGATCTAGGGTTAGGGACTAAGTTAGGGTTTCATGATTTCGTCCATTTTTGTTCAATTTTTGACTCCTACTTGTCCCTACTCAATTACCCAATCCTTAAGCATGTTCATCACAGTAAAAACTAACAAGAAACCTAACCTAAACTAGTAATTTAAAGAAAAATGAGAAGAAAAAGAGAAGTTACACTACTAGGCAGCAAATGAGCTGAAAACTAAGGAATTAATAATCCGTGAGTGCATAAGATGTTACCAGATTGATGAAGAATGGGTGTAAGTAATCCAATCAAGCAAGAAGAACGGGTTCTAAAAATGATAAATAGTAAAATTAGGGTTCTAGGATGTCAAAGTGCGAAAAGGGTAAAATGAGACCCTTGGTCTCTATTTATAGACAACCAGTGGGGCCCGTACTCAACTACCAGCGCGGCCACGCAAAAGTGACCGCGGACCGCGCTGGTTTTTTTTCAAGTAACCTTGCACTAAGCAGCCCACGCGGACCGAACAAAAATGCAACACGGCCGCGTGGAAAACTTTAGAGAGCATCATCTTTTGGGCTTGTTAGCGCGGACCACGCGGCCGCGCAGCAAACTTCAGAGACTTAGCATACTTGGCTCATGCCAGCACAGACCGCACTGAATGCACCGCGGCCGCACTGGCAACTTCAAAGACTGTTATTTTTTTGACTTTTGTTTTGCACTGCTTCAACACTATCCCTGCAATATCTCACAAACAATTAGCTCAAAAATCCTAATCTACAAAGAAAATCAAAGAGAAGGAAAAAGACATGGGTTGCCTCCCAAGAAGCGCTTGATTTAACGTCGCGGCACAACGTATGTTACCATCTCATCACTTCAAATGAAGGAGTGCCACCATGTGGCTGTCATCAAACTTCCCCAAATAATGCTTCACACGATGCCCATTGACCCGAAATACTTCACCACTCTTGTTCTTGAGATCAAGAGAACCAAAAGGAGTCACATATACCACTTCAAAAGGCCTACTCCACTTTGACTTGAGCTTTCACAGGAATAAACTCAACCGGGAGTTGAAAAGAAGAACCATATCACCAACCTTGAATTCCTTTCCCCGAGCATATTTGTCGTGAAGATACTTCATCTTGTCCTTATATAAGGACGAGCTGGAGTAGGCATGCAATCTAAACTCATAAAGCTCATTTAATTGATCAACACAGAGATTAGCCGCAATATCCCATTCCAAGTTCAACCTTCTCAACGCCCACATATCCTTGTGCTCCAATTCCACCGGAAGATGGAAAGCTTTACCAAACACCAACCGGTACGGAGACATACCAATTGGGGTCTTGTAAGCCGTCTGATAGGCCCAAAGAGCATCATCAAATTTCTTCGACCAATCGGTCCTATTAGCATTTACCGTCTTGGAAAAGATACTCTTTATTTCCCGATTGGAGACTTCCACTTGACCACTAGCTTGAGGATGATAGGGGGTGGTCACTTTGTGATTTACTCCATACTTAGCAAACAATGAGTCGAAACCTTGTTGCAAAAGTGGGACCCCCCATCACTAATGATAGCACGAGGGGTGCCAAACCTTGTGAAGATACTCTTTTTCAAGAATGCCACAACACTCCGGGCTTCGTTGTTGGATAAAGCCACAACTTCAACACACTTTGAAACATAGACCACCGCCACGAGAATATAAGTGTTCCCACAAGAGCTCACAAACGGACCCATGAAATCAATACCCCAAACATCAAAAATATCCACCTCGAGAATCGTATTGAGAGGCATCTCATCCTTTTTTGAAATTTTGCCAGCTCTTTGACATGCATCACATCTCTTCACCAAGTCACTAGCATCCTTAAACAACGTCGGCCAATAGAAACCGCAACTCAAAACCTTTGAAGCCGTCCTCACCCCTCCATGGTGGACACCACAGGGAGAGGAGTGACAAGCCTCCATTATGCTCAATTGTTCACTTTCCAGGACATATCTTCTTATCACACCATCCTTGCAAATTTTAAACAAATACGGATCATCCCAATAAAAATCCAAGCTATCCCGCTTGAGTTTTTTCCTTTGGTTGGAAGAGAGCTCACATGGGACATTTTCGGTCACAATGAAGTTGGCGATGTCCGCGAACCAAGACATGTCACACACAGAAATGGAAAGAAGTTGCTCGTCGAGGAATGTATCATTTATCTCAATGCCGTCGCATGGCCTCCCTTCTTCCTCCAATCGGGACAACTGGTCCGCAACTTGATTCTTACTTCCCTTCCGGTCTACTATTTCTAAGTCAAATTCTTGAAGAAGTAACACCCATCTCATCGATCTTGCTTTAGAATCCTTCTTGGTCATCAAATACCTATGGGCGGCATGGTCCGTGTGCACAATCACCTTGGCCCCCATAAGATAAGGTCAAAATTTCTCCATAGAAAACACAATGGCCAATAGCTCCTTCTCCATCACCGTGTAATTTCTTTGAGCTTCATTCATCGTTTTGCTTGCATAATACGCGGGATGGAACATCTTGTTAACCCGTTGACCTAACACTACCCCTACCGCCATATCACTTGCATCACACATAAGTTCAAAGGGCAAACCTTAATAGTCCAAATGGCATTCTCGAGAAAGCGAACGTGCCATAAGGACATGTAAAGGTCGTCTTCTCTTGGTCCTCCGGGGCAATTAGAATTTGATTGTACCCCGAGTAACCATCTAGAAAACAATAGAAAGCCCGTCCTACAAGACGATCGAGCATTTGGTCAAGGAATGGTAATGGGAAGTGATCTTTTCTTGTCACCTTGTTAAGATTCTTGTAATCCATACAAACTCTCCAACCCGTAACCATCCGAGTAGGAATAAGCTCGTTGTTAGCATTGGTCATTACCATCATGCCACCTTTCTTTGGCACACATTGGACCGAAGAGGTCTATGAACTATCTGAGATCGGATAAACCACACCGGCGTCAAGCCACTTGATAACCTCTTTCTTTACCACTTCTTGCATCGCCTCATTTAGTCATCTTTTATGTTCAAGAGAAGGCCTTGCACCCTCCTCCAAGATGATTTTATGCATGCAAAATGTGGGGCTTATCCCCCGAATATCGGCCAGTGTCCATCCAATCACCTTTTTTTGCTTTTGAAGAACCGCCAAAGTGGCATCAACCTGCATGTTAGTTAAGCAAGACGAAAGAATAACAGGTAAAGTGGAGTTTGAACCCAAAAATTCATACCTGAGATGTGGAGAAAGTGGCTTCAACTCCAACACCGGTGGCTCCTCAATCGATGGCTTGGTTGGTGGAGTTTTGCGGTTTTCAAAATCCAAAGATAGCTTTCTAGGTCATATGAATATGAACCCATACCATGCAATGCATTCACACACTCTACTTTACCGGCATCATCATTGACATCTATGTTAAGAAGCACGACCTTAAGAGGATCTTCAACATTTATCAAGGAACTTGTGTCATCCACTATCACAGCTATGACAATGTCCACAAATGAACACACCTCCGTGCTATTGGGTTGTCTTATTTATTTGCAAACATGAAATACGACCTTCTCATCTCCCACACGGAATGTCAACTCACCCGCTTTAACATCAACCAATGCCTTTCCCGTAGCTAGGAAATGTCTTCCAAGAATAATTGGCACTTCAAAGTCCACCTCACAGTCCAATATAACAAAGTCGACCGGAAATATGAATTTATCAACACGAACAAGAACATCATCAATTACACCCAAGGGTCGCTTCATCGATCGATCCGCCATTTGAAGTCTCATGGAAGTTGGCCTAGGTTGTCCGATTCCCAAAGTCTTGAAAACCGAATAGGGCATCAAGTTAATGCTAGCTCCTAAGTCACAAAGGGCTTTGGAAAAATCCGCACTACCGATAGTGCAAGGGATAGTGAAAGCTCGGGGATCCTCACGTTTTGGGGCCGTAGAGTGAACGATGGAACTCACTTGATGTGTTATTTTAATTTTTCCACACTCCATCGACCTCTTCTTAGTTACCAAATCCTTCATAAACTTTGCGTACCTCGGCATTTGTTCAAGTGCCTCCACCAATGGCACATTGATAGTAAGACTCTTCATCATTTTAATGAACATTTTGAATTGATTGTCACCTTTTTGCTTTGCTAACCATTGAGGGTAAGGTGGAGGCGGCCTAGGCAAGGGTGCTTTGGCCTTGGGCACCACCGGCTCGGGCATATCAATAACGTGTTTCCTAGACGGGTTCATGGCATCTTGAGTCTCTACCCCGGCCTCATCATCAATATCAATCCGCACATCATCGGTCACATTTGGTTCAACCACATATTCAACATTCAAAGGCACATTATCATCATTCAACTCAACTTTGTCATCCACAACTTGATTTTCATTTGAGGCATGCACATCACCGCCTCTTCCGCTTCTCGTTGTAACTGCCATCACATGATTGTTACCTCCCTTCGGGTTCACAACCGTATCACTTGGTAGAGCACCCTTAGGTCGAGTATTTAATAATTGAGAGATTTGGCCAATTTGCACCTCCAAATTCTGAATAGAGGTATTATGAGAAGCCAATTGAGCATCGGAGTCTTGGTTCTTCTTCATCATTTGCTCGAACATCATTTCTATTCTCCCCATATCACTACCCGAAGAACTAGACCCTTGAGATTGAAAGAGAGGTAGATTGTTCGGTTGTTGGTACATGGGGGGCCTTTGAAAGCCTTGCCCCCGGTTGCCTTGATTTCTACTATTATTCCACCCTCTTTGATTGTTATTGCTCCAATTGTTATTGTTCCCATTCCAATTGCCTTGATTGTTACCTTGGTTACTTGTTGTTTTGATTGTTGTTGTTCCAATTGTCACTACTTTGTTGTTGGTTGTTATTGTTCCAATTACCGCCACCTTGTTGATTGCCCCAATTTCCTTGGGGACGCCATTGTTGATTCCCTTGATTTCCTCTATTCCCTTGGTAATTATTGACATATTGACATTCCTCGCTTTGCTCATCATAGCACTCATTCGAATAACCACCACCATCATTGTTGTTGTCAAATTGCTCACAATTACCTTGAGGTTGTTGTTGCCCTCTTTGCTTCTTTTTTAACATAGAAACATTTTCCATTGCATTGACTTGGCGCGGGTTTTGGACTTGTTGCAATTTTGCCTTCGCCAATTGATTCATATTTGTTGTAAGTTCGGCAATGGCTTGGCCATGATCATGCAATTCCTTGTGCAAATGGATGACCGTGGGGTCACCTTGGGGCACATTTGCTCGACTTTTCCATGCTGAAGAAGTGTCGGCCATTTCATCAAGTACATCACATGCCTCTTGCTAAGAAAGTTTCATGAAGTTCCCCCTGGCTAATTGGTTCACAATGCACTGATTCGTGGTGTTGATGCCCCGATAAAAAGTTTATTGTATCATTGCTTCGGTCGTGTCGTTATTAGGGCACTCCTTCACCATTGTTCTATATCTTTTCCATATCTCGTGCAAGGGTTCCGTTGGCTCTTGCTTAAAGGCTAGAATTTCATCCCGAAGAGCCGCCATATGACTTGGAGAAAAGAACTTGGCAATAAATTTGTCCGCCAATTCATCCCATGTGGTGATAGAATGATTGGGGAGCCTTTCTAACCAATCCAGCGTTTTACCCCGAAGAGAGAACATGAAAAGCCTCAATCTCAACGCATCCTTAGATACGTTGTTTGCTTGCTCCCCCAGCATGTATATACGAACCCCTTCAAGTGCTTGTAAGTATTTTGGTCGGAGGCACCCGTAAAATACACTCTTTGCTCGAGCAAGGTCAACATGACATTTGTGATTTGAAAATTCCCCGCCCGAATTCGGGGAGGAACGATGGCACTCGCATAACCTTGATTCGGGAGGACTCTTGGAGCCACTCTTGGCAGTGGCAGAGGAGGGTCTGGAATATTGTTGTTGTCATTTGCATTGGCATTTCTACCTCTGCGTGGAGCTGGAGGTATTGGAAGCTCATCTTGATCAATATATTCAACCTCCACCCCCTGCCATGGCATTTCCAAGAGGGTCATTTGCGTTGAGAGCCATTTGTACCTGATTAATCGACACAAATAAAATTAGTAAACAAGAAGGAAAGAGAAGCAAAACACAAAACTAGCTAAACAGATAGTCAACACCGTAAGCTCCCCAGCAATGACACCAAAAGTGATCGCTGCCGACTCAATGCTACACCAAGGTAGAAAGAGCGGGTTGCAATAGCTTTTACCCGAATGGTGGTTCGGGATCAAATTTCCACAGGGAGCTAGTAGTGGAGTTGTATTGTCTGTCTAGCCTAGAGATGCGGTTGTGCTTCTAATGTCACTTCAAACATTTTTGGTTTTGTTTGTTTTTATAACTACTATTATAAACCTAATGATTAAAACTAAATTATGCTAGGAGAATATTGTTAAGTTGTATTTAATATAGAGGAAGGCACTAGGGTCGTGACACTACCTAGTTGGCTAGTCAACGGGTAGAAGTTACTAAGGGGAGATTGATATATTTAGGGCTTATGCTATAACCGTTGCACATTTGTGCCCATTCTCAAACCTCTCGGTAGAGAGAATGATTTTGCCCAATTGGCACTCTCGAGACCAATTGGATAGGCCAATTAGACCGAGCAACTAGGGTTCAAGTAGGGTAATTACTCTTTCGAGGTTTAACCCATTAACTAGGACTACCAATTCTCATGGGTCCATCCCAATTCCTTGTTGGGTCAATTTTAGGGTCATGGACTCTCTTCACAAGAAGAGTTAGACCCACAAAGCTTTGAATCCATGTTTGCAACCACAAATTCAAAATTGAAACACAAAATTAACCCAAATAACAAACACCCAATATGAATCTCTCCCTAGATGGCAACACCCATCAACTACCTACACTAGGGTTGAGTCACAACCCTAGCTAATGGGTTTAGCTACACATAATGAAAGAAGAAACAGAAGAAATAGATGAGGAACTAAACATATTAATTAATTACTAAGTAGAATCTACAATAATGAAGAGCAAAAGTGCCAAAAATGGCTACAATATTCGGTCTCACGAGCTCAGCTTCGTTCACAACATAAAACTTAACCTAAAAATGGTAAAATGTTTTATTTATACAGGTCTGGAAAAATTGGACAAAAATACCCCTGCGGTGTCAGTGCAGACCGCGCAAAAAGGACCGCAGCCGCACTGGCTCTTGGACTCATAATTTCAACTCTCTGAAGTAGAGGACCGCGGACCGCGCAAAAGTGCAGCGCGGCCCCGATGGGAGTTGGTGCGTCCGCACATAAAGTAGCTCGGAGCGCACTGCTTGACTTGGCTAAGAAATCAGCTCTCTGAATCTCGTTAGCGCGGACCGCGCAAAAGTGTAGCGCGGCCCTATGGCTTTGGTCTCCAAAAATCCTGGTCTCTGAATCTCCTGTATGCGGGCCGCTTAAAAAGGTAGCGCGGCCGCGTTGCCTCCTAGCCTCATAATGCAAGTATCTGAATCTCATTTGTGCGGACTACGCAAAAGTGTAGCGCCACCGCGTGGCTTGCAGCTTGATAGTGTCAAGTCTCTGAATCTCCTAGTGCGGCCGCGTTCACTCTTGCGCGGTCCGCGCTAGGATTTCTGTTCCTCATTTCACCTAGTCTTTGACACTTGAGCAGGTTTCACTCCGTTTTGAGCCGATGTTTGACGTTTGTCACTTTGTCGCTCAAACCTGCTATCAAGCACAACTTATAAGTATTTTGGGACTATTTTGTAGCAATTTACAACCAAAGTAGTAGCAAGTAAGGGCATAAACATGGTAAAATCCTAACTTATTACAGTGCACGACTGGGCGTAAATGGTTCATGGTCTTTAAGAGAGAATTACCTAATTCAAGCGAACAAGAGAACCAATATATGAGGTGCTTTTTATTTGTTGCAAGCCTCTTGTTGTACCCTTTTAAAATGTTCTAGTAGCCTAGTGTATAGTTTCATATCATTTTTTTTGAGCAAATAGGAAATAAATATATTAAAAGTTAAGGAACATCCATTACATGGGAGTTGTAGTTAGTATCACATAGGACACTATAATTACCTAGGTTTGCTAACATATTGCAAGCGTCATACGATAAAAGTTTTTCAAAAACAGTCTTATCTAATACATCCATTTGTAGTAGGGTTTTTACTTCTTCAGGTGGGGCAACAAAAACTTTCTTCTTCTTCTTTGTATTATCCGATCCCATGCGTGCAAGCTTGTGAGCAGTCCTATTCCCTTGCCGGAACTCGTGCTTGAGCATTACCTACTTCCCTTGGTACATTAACAACCTGCATTTTGATAAGATGTTAGTAAATAGGTGTTTCCATTGTGCTATAGATAGGATCACCTCCGTGGAATCTGTTTCAATCTGAAGTGGAAATAAATCCCATTCATGAGCTGTTTTTAGTCATTCTAGTAGAGCCTTTATTTCTGCTTGAAGGGATCCATATGCATTGGCACATTTAGTATAACCCACGATCCAATCTCCTTTGGCATTCCTGAAGACTCCACCTAGACCACATTTTTGCTTATCCCTAGAGAAGCCTGCATCAATATTAAGTTTGTACCATCCCTTTGGAGGTTTATTCCATTTAACCCTAATAAGCATTTTTGGTGCGTATAGGATATTAGTATCCGTTAGAAGGTTGAATTCCAAAGCTTTATAGTTATGTGATGGAAATTTATGGACAATTTGGTATTGTTATAATTGTTATTATTTCTGTTTATCCAAATATACCAAATTGCAAAAGGAAAGAAAAGGTTCCAGCTTAACAAAAGGTTTGTGAAGCTTTTGTTAAGGTTTTTTAGTTGGATTAGCCAGTGCTCACCATTATTCTTATAGAAATTGTTCTAACCAAAGGTATCCCAAAGATGGTTAGTAGCCTGACATTCAAGGAAGATATGAGAGATAGATTCCTCTACTTGGTTTCTACAAATTGGGCAATGGGGATCTATGTTGAGGAAAATTTTTGCTAGGTATTGTCTACAAGGGATTCTATTATGAAGACATTGCCAAAGAAAAAATTTCAGCTTATTAGGGCAGGGTAGGCTCAAATCCATTTGAAGTCTAAGTTGTTCTCATTATTAATGTGTAGTAGAGAGTAACAAGATTTTGTCGTGAAAATACCTTTAGTGTTAAGGGACTAGATAGGAGTATCTTTAATAGCAAATTTAATTCGTATTGTTTTTTTGGAAATGGCATCCTTGATATTTTCAGGTAGGTTGAGTGAAATATTATCAAAGTGCCATTCCTTGCCATAAAAAATATTAGCAATTGTACGGTTATGGTCATTCCTTGATAGAGGGCCTTCTATTGTGTTTCTGAGACTGCCTAGGTTGGGTATCCAATTGGATTCCCAGATATTAATACTTCCAAAATAGCATATGTGTGCATATATAAGCACACTCAAGAGTTTGGCATTTTTTTAATGATTTTTAAACCAAGCTATTGCTTATTTTTATACCATAAAATCCGATAATTATTCCTAAAATTATCATTTTGGTGAATAACTTATTTTATCCTCATATTTATACCAAAATATAATTAAGGTGATTTTTACACATTTTTACAAATTCATTTGGTATTTTTAAAGCTAAATTGCATATAATTGTAATTATAGCCTATTTCGTAATTGATAGTATTTTATAGTTATAAAATCAATCCCAGCATTTTTAAACTATTGTTTACATAATATTTGTTTACCTAGTACTTGTAATTTATTTTTAGAATCATTATTGCTATTTTATAAAATAAAAATGGAAAAAGTGGTTATTTACGATTTAGCCTCAATTGTGATCAGCCTATTTTTGCACCCCAATTCACCCCCAAATTCAAGCCCAAATTGCCCAACCCAACTACCATGCCAACCCGACCCCTGATTCAATTACCCAAACCCGCCCGGTTCTTTAAAATCTGAGTCGTTGATCATTTTGATCAACGACCCAGATCTCTCCCTTCCTTTTTAATTGCAAACAACCCCACAACCCTACCACATTCTCTCAGATACGCCGCCTCTAATTCCTCTCTTATCTCAAACTCTTTCAAATGCTCTCAAAACCCTAATCGCTGCCTACCCCTCTTTGACCTCAAATCCCCAGAATCCATGGTTGCTCTAGCTATGGACGACCTATACACACCATCTACTGCTTTCACATGCCTGATGCCTGAAGATTCGAGGCCATTATTTGAGGATCTTCACCCAGACCTTTGTCGATTCAAGGTTTTCAGCCATCTCCGGCTGTGTTCCGGGATATCTTAGCCTCCTGAGCCTAGTTCCGACCTTATCGACTCAGATCTGATCTCGTATTTTCCAAGCCTTTCTCGTCCTTTAGGTTTCTCAGAAACCCTAGCCTATTCAAGGTTCTTTTTCATTTATTCTTTTAGATCTATGATAGATCTATGCTATATGTGATGTTTAAAGCATTTTCCCCAAATTTCCTTTCTCAAAACCCTAATTTTTGAAATTTGTTTGAATTTCTGAGTCTACATGTTAGTGTTCGTTTGATTTACTGCTTAAGTGGTGAAAAACCTAATTTTTAGGGTTTATTTGAGATTCTGAGACTGTTTGTGTGTTTATTTGCTTATCTCCTCTAAATTCAACTGATTTCGAAAACCCTAGTTCTTTGGGGCCTATTCAAGTCCTTTGAGTTTGTTTGTGCAAATCGTCTGTTTAAAATTGCTCAATTTGATTCTTTTGCTTCAGCATCTCTTTTCCGTTATGTGATTTCTTTTTGTTCCGAGTTCTTTCTACCTGTCAAACTCGACTATGATTTTCACTCGGCTCTTTGCACGCTCCTGACCCTTTTCTCTATTACTAAACCATTGAGACCTAACTAGCATGTTTCGAATGTTTGCTCTATGCTGTTACTGTATGCTGTTTTCTCTTTCCATAGCTTGGCCTCGCATGATTATTACTTATGCATTCATTTATATACTGAGTCCCTTCTGTGATTGATTTTCAAACTCGTAATTGATTTCAAACTTTTCCTTTCATGAAATTCTGATTTTTACTCGCCCGTCAAAGGTTAATTGATCCTCTTTCTTTATTTGGCCTTACTAAACCCTTTCCAAATATAAGTACAATCCTGAACTTAGACTTAAATACCTATTGTATTACCTTACTGATTCTTTTATGGCAACAACCATTCTATTTACAAGGCCTGTTCACCCTTTCCTTATTTGGATCCTGTTAACATCCGTTTGAATAAGAATCCCCTTGATTAAAGGGGAGTCTTATACTAATTTGATTCTGATTTGTGATCATGCCATATTTGTGATAGATTTGTACTTGTAACCTTATTTCTCTACACGTTTTCATAGCTATAAATACTCACCTCACTTTTCTTTGAACACACGAACACAGAAAGCAATCCGAGTTCAAAAAATCATTCTCACTTAAAACTCTCCCTCTTTCTGCCACTTGTGCTGCTGTGGACTTTGTTTACTCTACTTTCTTTTGCACTTTTTGCTTCTCTACTGGTATGTCCCAGTTAATTTACATGTCTCAACAACAATGTGTTTCATTACTACCTACTTCTGTTCATGTCTTCCTTGGTTCATATTTGTTTCTAGCATGCTGTAACATGTTTCTCTTCCCTTGTAATTCAATGTTTAATTTACAGGTGCATCCTGTCAGTTGTTTATCATGTGTTTGATACTTTATGAATCCCAAACCCTCATATCTCCTTTGTATGCTTTAAGTTATGGTTCAGAAATATGGCAATGCCTGAAATCATTGTCCATGGCTATGAACTGGACCCTTTGGGGTCCTAAGCTTGTCAATTTCCCCTCCCCATTCCCTCATTTTGTGTATGCTGAGTAACAACCTTAGCCTGCCAGTAATTCTGATTATTGTTCAAGCCATAGCTTGACCTCCAGTAGGTCTTTACTCCCTAAAAGCTTGATAATAGTTTTGGTCAGGGGTGTGTCAGTCTATATTCTGGCTAGGCATGACCACCAACCTGCCTGGGTAGTCCCCTACCCTTTTCTATTGCACTTGCACTTAACTCTTAGAATTTAAGTTCTGCCCCTCTTATGTGAGCTTTGCCTTGGGACCCTGGAGCTCTCTTTGAACTTGGACATATAAGGGCTGAACCTTCCACACTGCACAACTCAATTCTATGAATATCTTGGGTGTATGCCCTGCCCGGGATTCCTGAAATCCCTTGGATCTCTGAAACACCCTAGATGAGAGAAGGCTTGGAAATTTGGATCTCGGAAGTGGCTCAATCTCATATTATTAGGCATTAAGTCTAAATTAGGCTGCTCGGATGAAGCTGAAGTTTTCTGATGTATATTTTTTTTAATTCCGATTTATTTCTTTTGGGGCTGTAATAACTTGTATAAACTCAGGGAACTTAGTAAAAAAGGGGGGATGGGATTTACTTTCTGCACCAAGGGTACAGATCCTGCCTATAGGTTTAAATTTTCTTTTATTTCTGCAAACGCACCTAGAGATCCTGCCTATAGGTTTCAATTTTCTTTTATTTTTGCAAACGCACCTAGAAATCATGCCTATAGGTTTTCAGCTTTTTATGCATATTCGCCTAGAAATCATGCCTATAGGTTTTCAACTTTCTTATGCATATCCGCCTAGAAATCATGCCTATAGGTTTTCAACTTTCATTTATGCTTATCCGCCTAGAGATCATGCTTATAGATTTTTAAACTTTAATTTCTGAAAAACTCACGCCTAGAAATCATGCTCATAGGTTTAATATTTAATTCCTGCAAACACGCATAGATGTCCTGCATATAGGTTAGTTCCTAATTGTTCCGCAATTTCATATAAAGCATGGTCTACCAAATGGCTGCATTCTACAAACGACATTAGGCAAACTATTTGTAGATAAATAATAATAAAAACTGCATGTTGAAGCCATGCTCCTAGGATGTTGTTAATGTCTAAAGGGTGTCCAAATCATTACTCATATAGAAAGCATGCCTATAGGAAGTTTTGAATCTAAATAGAGATAATATTAGCTGTTAAACTCGTATTGTCCCGTTGAAATCAGTAACCCCTGTTAGTTAGTGCATCTGTTTTCTAAAATCAGTATATGTCACACTTAGTTCTAATTAACACTTAAGTCAATAAGATCAGTTTTCAAACAACTGCATTCGAGTATGCCTAATGTAGACTTTTCGTCTGAAAATATGCATTGAACCAGTCCGCTCGTCGCTTTATTTAAATAAGACCTTAATTAATACGTGAAAGACATGCTAAACTCTGTGTTTTTGATGATTTATGGAGGCATATTTGAGCCTTTCTTGCCTGTCTGTATTCAATTTGTGTCTGCAACTATTTTTTTTGGTTGATGCCTTAGCATTTTATCCTTTGAAACCTCTAAAAGCCCTAAGCCCCCTTTCCTTTAGGATTAGTAGTCCATTTGCCTCCGGGACTAATAGGCTGGGGACGGGTAGTAGCATGCAATAAGTAAGCGATACCATTCCGCGCTCTAATACCTTAAACGGGGTGGGAAGGGTAGATATGGAGATGATGATTACACGATAACACTATGCGTACAATTGGGTACCGGTGTTGTGCGAATGATCCATGTAATGTATAAACCTAGGACCCCCTGCCTCTTTATTAGTTTGATAATCTTCATATTTTTAAAGGCTATTTCAACTTCTGTTTCTTACACTTCTTTTAAGTTGTTAGCACCAATTGTTTGACCCCTTCCCTTTACTTGCGTATCTCTTTTTTTACAAAAACTGCTTCCTTCCTGTATTTAAGCACTCCTTTTATGCTTCTTATCTGTAATACTTTCTTGTTTATTCATGTTTGAATTTAAAGTCACAATTGTAGTATGGCCGGGAACCATACTAGTAGATCTTGAGGGGGTGCCTAACACCTTCCCCTCGAGATAATTTTGAGCCCTTACCCAAACTCTGGTTTTCATCTTTAATTCTTCTAAAAAGTGTCCTAATGCACTATAATCATTAGATGGCGACTCTCTAAAAATCCGAAATCCAATTCCCAAACAGGAATAGAGTTGTCTTTCCAAATGTCGTAAACCCGATTTCGATTCCGCAAGGAAAAGGGGGGCGTCGACAGCATGTCGACTTTGCTGGGGATTCTTTAGGCTTTTTACCATTGCATGCTATATGTGACTTTATTGCTTTCTTTTTACTGTTTTTGTTTAATGCCTTTATTTGAAAATGACTTGTTTCTTTTGTTTCTTTTTCTTTAATTACTTTTATTTACCACTTTCTATCAATACCGTTATAATTTTGAGCAATCATTGTAAACTTTATTGTATGAACATGAAAATACATGTCAATTTGTTTCATTCTTATAAACTGTATTCTTCAACATCATGTTCCACTCGTGCCAAACAAATACTATCGCAAAGCTTATAATGAGTAGTTGCGCGCTTCCAATACTATCACCCTTTAAATTTGGCAAAGGCATATTTGCGGTAAAACCAGTCGATCAGCGGTGCAGTCGACAGTTCCGTGCCTTTTCCTATTGAGTTATCCGCTCAAGGGTACCTGTCTAAAATTCCAATAGAAACCTTACTCTGTTTAAACTGTACATGCATCATGGTCAAACCTAGCCGAGTCAGTTATGTTGTCCACATAATGACTCATTAAGATAGCCTTGTCCGAAGTCCACCGAATTTCCTGGAAACCCAAATGGACACCCCCATGTTCTGTGCATTTATTTGGAGAACTTAAGTGCTTGCTATGATAATTATTGGTTTAAATAGCCGAGTCTGGTGGGGGTAAGGGCCTAACACTTTGTTTTGTAGAAAATGAGGCACGAAGTCCCCAGATTTAGTATGGTAACCAACATTCACCCAAGGCTACTGAATTGGTGGAAAGATTCATCAAGAGGATTGAAGACCGTCAAAAAGCTGAAGGAAATGCAGGCGGACATCTGTCCCGAGCTTATTTGTTGCTAGGACTACGCGAGTTGGTAAAGCTGTTCGAGGAAGACAAAGATCTGGGGAAGGTCCTTCTGGGACCAAGTAGTATGAGTCTTTTATTTTAATGATGTAATAAGGCCCATGGCCACTAGTGGCATTTTTACTTTCCATTGTTTAGAGTCGTTTTGGATCAATAAAATGAGGCATTTAGCATTATAAGTTCTCCAAAACTATTTGTCGCTAGGCCTACCTCGGGTACAACGAGGCACCAAAATTAGGACGCGATTTACATTTTTCGCACAACGTGTTTAAATACTGTAATATTTTTTATTTCATGACCCGCACTAACTTTTTACCTTTTTTTTTTCTTTTATTTTTATTCCCCTCCCCAAAGGTTAGTTCGTGCATTTTGACATCATCGTCATACTCCACCAGATCCAAGGGCCCTCCACTTCCTCCTCCTCTGAGTCCTATCCGGAAGAAGAACAAAGGTAGAATGGGAGATCCAAGCGCCAAAAAGGAGATTGAGATTCCTCAGGGTACCCCGGTTACTAAGGAAATTGTTACTCAACCGGAGCAAAAGCTGTTGAAATTTCGAGAAGAGCTGGATCTAGTTCGAAATTTTGCGAACCTATCATTTTCCCTCACCGCTCCTGATATCAACACCCAGAATATCGCACCTCCACAAAACAGCCCACAACCACAGATACAACCCACTCATACCCATTACTACAACACATGCCACACTCCCAACAACACTCCACTACTCATTCCCAAGCCACTGAATGCCATAAATGACCATCTCCATAACAGTCCTATTTTTGTGGATATTGTACCCCACTACACCCAACCAATCTCAAATGCACCTGAGTCTGATGACAAAGCCTCCCTTATCAGGAACTTAGCGGTAGAACTCAAGAAATTAACCAGCCGAGTTCAGGGCGTGGAAGGTACCAAAGGTATTGAAGGGTTAAATTATGAAGACTTATGCATCGAGCCAGATGTTGAACTTCCGAAGGGGTACAAACCTCCCAAGTTCGAAATGTTTGATGGAACAGGAGATCCCAGAGTCCACTTGAGGACATATTGCGATAAGTTGGTTGGAGTTGTAAGGGATGAGAAGATCCGAATGAAGCTCTTCATGAGAAGCCTGAAAGGAGATGCACTATCCTGGTACATCAGCCAAAACCCGAAGAAATGGACGAGTTGGGTAGGTATGGCATCGGACTTCATGGATAGATTCCGATTCAATACAGAGAACACACCAGATGTATTCTATATACAGAATTTGAAGAAGAAACCCACCAAAACATTCCGCGAGTATGCCACTCGTTGGAGGTCAGAAGCTGCAAAGGTTAGGCCGGCCCTAGAAGAAGAGCAAATGAATAGATTCTTCATCCGGGCTCCGGATCCCCAATATTACGAGAGGTTGATGCTAATCGAGGGTCAAAAGTTCTCCGATATCATCAAACTTGGAGAAAGAATCGAAGAGGGCATTAAGAATGGTATGTTTATGAATCCTGAAGCATTGCAGGCCACCAATAAGGCTTTACAGACTAGTGGCACGTCCAAAAAGAAGGATGTAGGTGCCGTAATAGTCGCACAGGGAGCCAAATCACCACCAAAATATCACACTTACCCATCACCTCCACTTACATATCAGCCCATCCCGAATTACCAAGCACCCGCACCCTCCTATCCACCTCCCGCTTACCAATCCGCTCCACCTCTCACATATCAACCCACCTCACCCAGATACTCTCAACCAGCACCTGTTTACCAAGCTTATAACGCTCAAACCTCTCACTACCAATCACCTCCCACCTGTCAAAATTTCCCAAGGCCCAGGAAAAATTTTGACCGCAAACCTCCCAGACAATACACAGCCATCGCTTAACCAATTGACCAGCTATAGGAAAGACTTAAAGCTACTGGTTACGTCACTCCTATCCCAGCCAAAGCTCCAGAAAATCCCTCCCAGTGGGTCAACCCCAACAAGACCTGTGCATATCATTCCGGCGTGAAGGGACACACCCTTGATGAGTGCTATTCATTGAAGGACAAGATTCAAACCCTAATCGACAATAAGGTCATAGTAGGAAAGGAGCCTGCTCCTAATGTTTGTAACAACCCTCTGCCTGACCACAAAGGTGGAGACATTAACATGATCGAGATCGAAGATGATTGGGACCCCAAAGGGTCGATAGGTTTGATTGATGAAGGGGATGAACCAAAGAAACTGGCGGTTACACTTAACCCAATTGTTGTGCAGAATCAGCCTTCCAGGGATGGTAAAGTAAATATGTCTATACCTCTTGAATTTGAAGTGCCTCCTTCTGCAAAGGCGCCCGGGCCAATCGAGGTTGAATTTGGAGTTCCAAAGGCACCTACACCGTTTGAAGTTGTTGTGTTACCACCAAAGGTGCCTATTCCGGTGGCAATGTCAGACATAACACCATTCTACTCAAATGCCATACCATGGGATTACACTGCTGAAGCTAGGAGGAAAGGAAAGACCAAGACAGGAGAAACAATTGCCGCACAAGGAATGACTAGAACAGGGAGGGTTTACACCCCAGAGCACCTAGCCGAGTCTAGTAAGAAAGCCCTAGGATGACCTATTGAAACTGGGCCCGATGATCTTTGGAGGAAAATACATGCTAAGGAGTACTCGGTCGCTGAACAGTTGAACAAAACACCAGCTCAAATGTCTATCCTGGCTCTCCTGCAAAGTTCAGACGCTCACAAGAATGCCCTAATGAAGATACTGAGCGAAGCTTATGTGCCCAGCAATATAACCGGGGGTGAAATGGAGAATATGGTGGGGCAAGTGCTGGAAAGCCATAAAATAACCTTCCACGAAGATGAGTTGCCACCAGAAGGATTGAGCCACAACAAGGCACTGTCATCACCATGCAATGCGAAGATTATTTCATTACTAGAGTCATGATTGATGGAGGATCGATCCTCAACATCTGTCCACTAGTAACTCTCAGAACTTTGGGAAAAAGGCTGCACGAGATCAAAGATGGGGCTATCAATGTCAAGGCCTTCGATGGGTCCCAGAGATCCACCATCGGATAAATCAGCATGTGCTTGCAAATGGGGCCAACATGGTTCGACGTTGACTTCCAAATGATAGACGTCTCGGCATCCTACAACCTGCTGTTAGGACGGCCCTGGATCCACGCTGCGGGAGTCGTAGCATCGACCTTGCATCAGGCAGTAAAGTTTGAATGGAATCACCAAGAGGTGATCATTCATGGCGATGGTAGTAACCCCATATATAGTCGCCGGACCATCCCAATGATTGGAGGCAGAAGGAGAATAAGCAGAGAAACATGCCACCATATCGAAAGGGTCAACACTGTAGATAAGGATAAGTGGTGGGACAACAAGATCGAAAGTATCCTGAGTTGGTGTGGGTACGAGCCTGGAAAGGGACTCGGTAAAAATCTCCAGGGGATCACTAAGCCCATCAAACTAAAGAAGCATGGTACTACATTTGGCTTAGGGTACGACTATACTTGGGAAGAATTCCAGAGCTGGTCACCACCATAGCACGGTACCTACTATCCATTGGAGCTTCCGATACCCAGCCTGGAGCAAACCTTCCAACCGGCAGATACTATATATGGGTCAGAGCAAGACGAAGCGTTGGCAGCCATGAAGAATCTATTTCTGGAGGATGGTGATATTGACTGCTGTGTTCTTTTCGAGGAGGAAGGCCCTTCCATACAAGCTGTGAACAGAGGAGACCGCCTCAGCAATTGGTCAATTAGGACCGTCAGGGCCCGGAAGGCTTCGGGGTAGCAAGGCTAAACAAAAGCACCATGCATCTCATTTTTACCTTACTTTACTAGTTGATTTTATTTCCGCATTGTCTTTAATTTCGAAAAGAGCTCCGATGTTTCAAAAAATATGAATTTAATCAAAGCATTTCAATTTATATCATGCTTATTATTTTCTCTATCATTTACTCTATTTTTATACAACATTACTATTACTTATCTTGACGATGAACCAATGATTATGACTTGCAACGAAACATCGCAACACAAGGACATAGACTCAAAAGAAGATGAGATACCTGAAGAGGTCATCAGAGAAGTTGAGAATTTTGAGAATAGACCTAAGTCTAACCTGGAAGAAACTGAGGTCATTAATTTGGGAGATACGAAAAATATCAAAGAAACTCGCATCAGTGTTCACTTGTCGCCATAAAAAAAGGAAGAATATACAGAATTTTTAAGGGAATACGAGGACATATTTGCCGGGTCGTATGATGATATGACTGATCTCAACACGTCTATTGTAGCTCACAAACTGCCAACAGATCCAACCTGTCCGCCGGTAAAATAGAATCTCAGGAAATTCAAGCCCGACATGAGTTTGAAAATCAAAGAAGAGGTTACTAAGCAAGTCAAAGCCAAGGTTCTCAGGGTAGTGGAGTATCCGACATGGTTAGCCAACATCGTGCCAGTACTAAAGAAGGATGAGAAGGTTAAAATATGTGTCGACTACGGGATCTTAACCGGGCCAGTCCCAAAGACGGCTTCCCCTTGCCAAACATACACATTCTTATCGACAATTGTGCCAAGCATGAGTTGCAGTCTTTTGTTGATTGTTTCGTCGGATGAGGAAGATACGAAGAAAATAACTTTCATCACACCGTGGGGAATGTATTGTTACAAAATAATGTCGTTCGGGTTGAAGAATGCTGGTGCCACCTATATGAGAGCCATGACCACTATCTTTCACGACATGATACACAAGGAGATCGAAGTATCTGTGGACGACGTCATCATCAAATCCAAGAAAGCCACTGATCATATGGAACACCTGAGAAAGTTTTTCAACAGACTGAGGAGGTACAATCTGAAACTAAATCCCGCCAAGTGTGCATTCGGGGTTCGTGCTGGAAAATTACTGGGTTTCATCATGAGTCATCGAGGAATAGAATTGGACCCATCAAAAGTCAAAGCCATTCAAGAATTACCACCGCCAAAGAACAAGAAGGACGTGATTGGGAAGACTCAACTATATCAGTCGGTTTATAGTTCAGTCTACGGTCATTTGTGAACCCATCTTTAAAATCCTAAAGAAAGACGCTGCTACTAAATGGACTGACGATTGTCAGAAAGCCTTCGACAAAATCAAGGAATACCTGTCAATGCCGCCAGTCTTGGTTTTGCCCGAGCTAGGGAGGCCTCTACTACTTTATCTCACGGTTTTGGATGGAGTATTCGGTTGTGTTCTGGGACAACATGATGAAACAGGGAGGAAGGAGCAAGCCATCTACTATCTCAGTAAGAAGTTCGCCCCGTACGAGGCCCGATATTCTTTATTGGAGCGCACCTGTTGTGCTCTGACTTGGGTAGCTCAGAAATTAAGGCATTATTTCTGTGCCTACACTACTTATCTCATATCCCGGATGGACCCGCTTGAGTATATCTTCCAGAAGCCCATGCCCACTGGCAAGCTCGCCAAGTGGCAAATCTTGGTGAGTGAATTCGACATTATTACGTGACTTAGAAAGTAATCAATGGTCAAGCCATAGCAGATTACCTTGCCGAGAATCCTATTGGCGGAGAATACGACCCCCTGAAAATGTATTTTCCTGATAAAGAAGTGTCATTTGTAGGAGAAGATATTGCAGAATCCTAAGATGGTTGGAGGTTGTTTTTCGACGGAGTCGTAAATTTCAAAGAAATTGGCATAGGAGCAATCCTAGTATCGGAAACTGGCCAGCATTACCCAGTATCCGCCAAGCTCAGATTCCCCTGCACAAATAATATGGCTGAATACGAAGCTTGCATCCTAGGGCTTAAGATGGCCATTGACATGAACGTTCAGGAGTTGCTAGTGATTGGGGATTCAGACTTGCTCATACATCAAGTTTGAGAAGAGCGGGCCACCAAAAACTCTAAGATACTTCCCTACTTGCATCACATACAGGAGTTAAGGAAAAGATTCACAAAGATAGAATTTCAGCATGTCCCCAGGGTCCAGAATGAGTTCGCTGACGCATTGGCTACTTTATCATCCATGGTCCAACATCCAGACATAAATTTCATTGATCCCATCCTAGTAAAGGTTTATGATCAACTAGCTTATTATGCTCATGTTGAGGAAGAAGCGGACGGAAAACCATGGTTCCATGACATCAAAGAATACTTGACAACAGGAGAATATCCAGAACTTGCCAACGCTACTCAAAAGCGCACACTTCGAAGATTATCCAACAATAGACTATTGGACGAAGTGCACGCAGGAACTTGCGGGCCGCACATGAATGGTTTTGTTTTAGCAAAGAAGATACTCCGAGCAGGTTACTTTTGGATGACTATGGAAACAGACTGTATCCAGTATGTTCGCAAGTGCCATCGCTGTCAGATACATGCAGATATGATAAAGGTGCCTCCAAACGAGCTTACTGCAACAAGCTCACCGTAGCCATTCACCGCCTGGGGGATGGACGTCATTGGACCTATCGAGCCTGCCGCATCAAATGGGTACAAGTTTATCCTGGTGGCAATTGATTAATTTACTAAATGGGTTGAAGCAGCGTCATATAGGGCAGTGACCAAGAAAGTTGTGACAGATTTCATCCGTGACCGTATTGTTTGCCGATTCGGAATTTCGGAATCAATCATCACTGATAATGGTTCCAATCTCAATAGCAATTTGATGAAAGCAATGTGTGAGGAATTCAAAATTAAACACAAGAACTCTACAGCCTACAGGCCTCAGATGAATGGAGCTGTAGAAGCAGCCAACAAGAATATCAAGAAGATACTAAGGAAGATGGTCGAAAGTCACAAACAATGGCATGCGAAGTTATCATTCGCCTTACTGGGATACCGCACCACGGTCCGCACATCGACCGGAGCAACTCCCTATATGTTGGTTTATGGTACAGAAGCGGTCATCCTCGTCGGGGTAGAAATTCCCTTCTTGAGGGTCATACAAGAAGCAGAGTTGGTCGACGCAGAATGGGTGAAATGTCGCTACGAGCAGTTAGCCCTTATAGATAAAAAGGATAAATGCAGTTTGCCATGGTCAGTTGTATCAGAACAGAATGTCCAGAGCCTTCAACAAAAGAGTTAAGCCAAGGAAGTTTACACCAGGGCAGTTGGTGCTAAAGAAAATATTCCCACATCAAGATGAAGCCAAAGCAAAATTCACTCCCAACTGGCAAGGTTCGTACATGGTTCATCGGGTTCTAACTAGTAGAGCCCTTATTCTTGCAGAAATGGACGGAGAAGTCTGGCCAAAGCCAATCAACTCAGATACAGTGAAACGATTGTAAGGCCCCGTGAAATCCCTACTCGAAAACCCGGATCCCGTGGTGCCTAGTAACACATTCATATGTAAAAGCCTTTCTCTCGTTCATGTCTTATAACATCTCCTAATATGGCTCATAATAGCTGGTTGTATAGAAGTGTGTTGTAGTGCTTTATTATGAAGTAGAGTTGTTAAATATAATTGGATTTTTAATTTCTAGAGCTATACATCACGTGACTACATAGAGAGACCTTCTTTCAAAAAATGTAGCTTCTTATAATCGCTTTATATTACCACTATTCCTAGTGGTTACAATGTAAAGGTTACTTCCATAAGGCTCTTTCCCTTTCTTTTCATTTGTCTTGCATCGTGTGTTGTTTACTCGTAATCTTCGATGCAATATTATCTCGATCTCGACTAGTTATCCAACGATATGATCTGATTTAATTAACCAT
The DNA here is from genome assembly GCA_026770625.1 of Nicotiana glauca. Lineage (NCBI taxonomy): Eukaryota > Viridiplantae > Streptophyta > Magnoliopsida > Solanales > Solanaceae > Nicotiana > Nicotiana glauca. Next base: position 96,735 of record MU691404.1, read on the forward strand.
ACTTTTATGTACTCTACAAGCGCCCTGAGAGTGGGTAAATTTCCCCTTTTCTACAAACTTCTAGTATCTTCAACTCTGTTTAAGCTTGTTGATTCCAAGTGGTGCTCTTAGTTGTGCTGCCTTACCATCTATTTTCATCTGATAACTCTCATTGTAAAAACTCATTTTATGTTTCCTGGCATCAAAAGAGAAAGTCTTATAGCATCTAGGGTGGGGACATATTCCTTTTATTAGAATAAATAAATAATGTTGGTACTCCTTGTAGATGCTCTTATAACGATTATTTACCTGCTCTGCTTGTCCCTGTGACTAGATAACCTAGATTACTTATCCCTGATTAATACATTACGACGGCTCATTCTTTTAAACTTATCCATGCGGGCACTTTGAGGCCTTGTTCTATTCCAACTCGTAATGGTTTTAAGTACCTTCTCGTCATTGTTATTGATTTTCTAGGACTACGAGGGCTTGTCTCATGGGTTTCAAAAGTAATGATTTTCCTTGAAGTTCGAGATTCAATTACCATGATTCCAAACCAAAGTGTATACCTTTTTCCAAAGTCTTAAATGGGTCAGATTGGTTGGGTTACGTGGCTTTTTTCTCACTCAACTTCTAGAATAATTGACTATATCAGTTTCATGTGAGGATAGTTTTGCTACCCTTGGTATTACACCTCCTTGGGAGGATAGGAGTGTCATTTGTCTTTCTCCCTGGAGCATCATATTAACCATTAGAACGCCTCTAACCAGTACATGATTTCATCCCAACATTTAGATGTCTGAGCTATGTGGTTTTACTTGAGAAAAGGATGAGATTAGATGCCCTCAGATTTTTGCACATATCATGAGCATATCGATTTGAAAGACAAGTTTGGTCGTATCTTTAGTTCCCTCATATATGATCAATTATTAGGAAGGGGTTAAGCTGTCTGGAATATGATAATCTCATAAGCGTTCAACTTTTTTTCATCCTCACGGGCTTATGGCATAGATTTTGTGTGTCAAGTAATGTTAAGAGTGTAATTCAACTGCATAAATTTTGAAACCCGTATCACATTCAAGGTGCCAGAGTATTCTTATTCTTGATAAACGGATTTTCCCTACACTCTAGGAAACGAGTGGTTCACGTACTCGAGTATTCCTCCTTAGTGGTTCCTATTGCCAATGTATGAGTTACCCCTATGACTTATTTGTCTAATAATTGATGTCCTCATAATAATTAACCACGTCAGTATTGTTAGTAATAACCTTTTGTGTCTCTTAGCATATAACCTCATGAAATGCTCTGCTCAGCACATTAATGGATTCCTCAATAACTCCAGCCTGATCTTGAACTCTGTTGTTCCTCACTGTATTAGATCCATTGGGTATTGTGAGTTCAGACGAGTCAAAGATGAAGCTTCACAGTGTGATCATATATATATTGGATAGGTAATTTTATGGTCAATTTATGATAGCACATCTTAGGGTAATTGTTGAAGGTCATCAAGGGTGTAGTATGAGTGTTCGCCTAGAGACATAGAGTTTGGAGGGTGAGCAGGCTATTCTTAATGTTTTCCCCTGAATATGTATGTGAGTTGATAATAAAGGTAGCATAAGTTTATCCCACAGTAGGCCGCACTAGGAGTATGAAGTGTCCCCATGGTTGTTCGCCATATATTTTGTGGATCCACATGTCTATGTCCAAACAAGTGGGTGGAGATCAATTGTGTATCATTCCGGTAGAAATTAATGAAGGTGAAGTTAGTGGATAGTTAGCTTATGCAAAATATCTACTTGTTATCGTTGTTAAGCAAGTTTTGGGGTCAAAATTGCTACCGTGAATGTGTTCTGGAGAAGTCTGTAGATATAAGAGGCCATTGAAGGCCGAGAGTATTGTGGAAATAAAATATCTTCTCTTGATTGCTTAGCAGTTGGTTTTATGTGTGCAGTCCATGCCCAGGTATCATCGTGATAAAGTAGTGTTTGTAATGCTGAGGTTCTTGTCATCGATATATAAATATTGTGGTGCTTTATCGAGTTGAGGAAGCCACATGAGAAGCGGAAGATGAAATGAAAGAAAAGTACCCCCATCTATTCAAACAAGTCTAGTAGTGATCGTGCGAACTCTTATATCTAAGTAAACTAGTGTTGTGTTCCATTTGGTGCAAATACACCCTATATCTCCCCTAAATGCTTTACTATTGCAATCCCTCTAGTGATGTAAGAATGTTATGTGTTGTGATTGTCTAAGTCAAGCAAAACTCTTTTTGGTAAATGAAAGTTTATAGGGACTTATGTGATAAGTAAACAACTAATACTAGTGTAGATTGGTAATGATTAATTGAAACGCATGTAGTATGATGAAACGGTTAACTTATATGGGACTCATTGAAGTGACTAATTTATGTGGAGAATATAGCAAGTGATTGAGTACGTACAATTGTTGGGGATAATGAATTGTATACCATTTGTAGACATGATAGGAATTGTGTAATTGTGCTTGGAAATATGTTTCGGGGGCTCTCTGACAGGTGAAGATGTCCAAATTACAAAGGAAAATCTGGCGAAATTTTCGAAAATCTAGGAAGTTAGCTAAATTTGGGGACTGTCAACTTGTTTTGAATTGTGAAGAGGAGAAGATTGCACTAAGACTGTTAATAAGTGAACCTTGATCCTCATTCGAGGACGAATGATCTTAAGTGGGGGAGGATGTAAGGCCCCGTGAAATCCCTACTCGAAAACCCGGATCCCGCGGACCTTTTTGGATTGAATAATACATTAAAAAGTCAAGAATAGGTTTCCAGAAAAATGCAAGAAATGCAGTACAGAATGCGGACGCAAATCAGGTATGCGGACCGCATATCTGCCGTAGAGTTAGTCAGAATGTTGGTTAAAATTGAAGTCCGCTATGCGGTCAAAAATGCGATCGCATAATCGAAATACGGACCACATAGTCGTCGCATATTTTCCTTTGAATTTTTGTGAGGGTCAGTTCTGCGGTGCACTTTGCGACCGCAGAACATGAATGTAGACCGCATTCTTACTGCAGACTGAGTTAGAGTGTCCAGTTTCTGGGGAGCATTTTGCGGTCCATTATACGGACCGCATGTTTACTCTGCAATCGCATTTTTGACTCGGGGCTCCAATTTTCTAATTTTTAAACCGACCTCCCTATTGATATATTCGGTGTTATAGCTCATTTTAAGCATCTTTCTAAACATTTATAGAGAGAGAGAGAGGCTTTTTAGAGAGGGAAAGTCTCCCCATCAAATTACTCCATGAGATATGGCTAAATCCTTGAAGGAAATCAAGTGAAGACCCCTAGACCTTCATCTCAAGAGATCGAAATGCTAAGAGTTCCGGAAATTTGTAAAAGAGTAAGGAAAACTTTATTGAGGTATGTATGGCTAAAACCCCATTTTTATTAGAAATTGAGCTCCGTTGTCATTTACAAAAGTATGGTAAGAGTTGAATTAGTTGGTGTATTGATTGTTATTACGCATAAATTGATTTGCATATATCTATACATATTCGTGAAGGATGTGCCTTAATGTGAATAATGTACCAATCTTGATAATTAGAGAATGATGAAAAAGTACAGTTATGTGTTGAAATACTTGTTATATAGGCCAACATCGAAACAAAGAACTATTCATGCTAGCTATGTGCTCACTTACCTGTGATTGCAACTTGAATTATCTTTGATATATGTGTCTATGATCACAACTTGTAAAACGAATATTGAAAAGGGAAAACGATGTGATGATGGTGGCCATGAGTGCCCGAGAATTGTTATGATATGTGTGGAATAAAGATTTGAAAGTGTTGACTAATGAGAATGGAGTAATGCCTCCAATGAGGTGACCTAGCCGGTCGGGTCGTGATCAGATACCATGCCGCACACATGGTGGTAATATGCTGATATTGAATTACGGATAAGGGAAATAAAATATTGATTGAGAGTAATGCCTCCAATGAGGTGACCTAGCCGGTCGGGTCGTGATCGGACTCCGCTCGAGATGGCAGTGGTATTGAGAACAATGGTGAACATGTGAAAGAAATGCCCTAATCTATGTTTTGGAAATTGTATGAAAGATTATATGAACTGCATCCTTGATTTACCCATGTTATTTACTTGTACCTGTTTGATAGTTCTTTCTAGTAAAATGGTGTTTAGTTATATATACTAGTACAATTCAAATGTACTGATGTTCCTTTTGCCGGGGCGCTACATTCGTGTTATGATTGTAGGTGGTTCTATAGCAAGCACTCCAGTCCACCGGTAGTAGCACCTCCTCCACTATCCGTCAGCTGTATTGGTGAGCCCCTTTCCCCTCGGGGCCCTACGTGGCTTATGCCGCTGTTCTTCCCGGAGTCTTATTTTTTTGTATTTATGTAAGGTATAGCCGGAGCCTTATTGCCGGCATTTCTGTATTATTCTTCAGTTATATTTAGAGGCTCCGTAGACAGGTTGTGGGTTGTGTTGGGTATTGGAATTAAGATTTAAATATTAATATTTGGCAACGATTTACAAAACTTGTAATATTTTGATATTTATGATTTAAGCTGCTAATGGAAATGAAATGGAATTTTTAATAAAATACTTACTAAGTATTTTTAATGGAGTCCATCTCTTATTTAATTATGAGTTGGGTTGGGTAGCATGTATGAAACCTGCCAGGCTTGCTCAGTCGGGTTTACTCGGTTGAGCGCCGGTTGCGCTCCTCGAATTTTGGGGTGTGACAACGATACTATGTATGATTTCTTTATGATGTAATTTGAACTACGCCTGACCTGATTCCTGTTTAAGAGGGGATACGTAGGCAGCCCTATGGGTTCAGTCACAATTTAACAAAATTTCATTTCCCCCCTATTATTGGAACTGGGGCAAAATTTTGAGGACCCTCAAAATTCCGAAGTCAATCTTCAGCCACTCATCGCCAAGTATGTCACCTCAGTAAACTGGGGCAGAATTTTGAGGAGGACCCTCAAAATTCTGAAGATGATTCTTCAGTCATTCAACACAACCGTCAGAAGTGCCAGCCCAGTAAACTGGGGCAGAACTTTGAGAAGGACCCTCAAAATTCCGGAGCAGGAGAGGTTGCAATGTCTCGAACAACGTCACAGTCATTGGTTCAGCTAAAAGAAAACTATTTTTTTTACTTATGATATGTTTACTAATCATGCATAATTATTGTTCGAACCGCCACTGTTTAGCAACGGTACCCCGATGATATGCAACGCCAGGACTCGAGGGAAAATGAATTAACCTTTCCCCCTCTTACGAAACTCACGATTTTCTTTGGATGCAGGCACCCAAGTCGCAAAATTACTGAATATATTGTGCAATCGCATTGAACCGTCACACACATTCACATTTGCTATCCACACGCGATATCTCCAGCAGCCGCAATATCACAATCAGCTACCAGCAATCAGATAAGAATTTCTACTTACTATTCGTTTTTATCCCATTGTATAAGGCTACCTTTATGCCTTCTGGGACTAAGCGTTGTCTCCATATGCATTTTTTACATTGCATAAGGCTACCTTTCTGCCTTCCGAGACTAAGCATTGTCTCCATCTGCATTTCCTGCATTGCATAAGGCTACCTTTCTGCCTTCCGGGACTAAGCGTTGTCTCCATCTGCATTTCCTGCATTGTATAAGGCTACCTTTCTGCCTTCCGAGACTAAGCTTTGTCTCCACCTACATTTCCTGCATTGCATAAGGCTACCTTTCTGCCTTCCGAGACTAAGAGTTGTCTCCATCTGCATTTCCTGCATTGCATAAGGCTACCTTTCTGCCTTTCGAGACTAAGCGTTGTCTCCATCTGCATTTCCTGCATTGCATAGGGCTACCTTTCTGCCTTCCGAGAGTAAGTGTTGTCTTCATCTGCATTTTCTGCATTGCATAAGGCTACCTTTCTGCCTTCCGAGACTAAGCATTGTCTCCATCTGCATTTCCTGCATTGCATAAGGCTACCTTTCTGCCTTCCGAGACTAAGCATTGTCTCCATCTGCATTTCCTGCATTGCATAAGGCTACGTTTTTGCCTTCCGAGACTAAGCGTTGTCTTCATTTGCATTATCTGCATTGCATAAGGCTACCTTCCTGCCTTCCAAGACTAAGCGTTGTCTCCATCTGCATTATCTGCATTGCATAAGGCTACCTTTCTACCTTCCGAGACTAAGCGACGTCTTCATCTGCATTTCCTGCATTACGTAAGGCTACCTTTCTGCCTTCCAAGGTTAAACTCTACCTCCACCTGCATGGCTGAAATACCGCCACTTCATTTTTTCTCGCATGACTGAAATATTGCCACCTCACATCTTGCAATCGGCCGAGATATCGCCAAACTTTATTTAAATGCTACATCGGCGGAAAGATCGCCAGTTCATCGCCATCATCATCTATACTTATGCTTTTTGTCAGCTGAAATATCGCCATTTTACTTTTTACATCGCTGAAACATCACCATTTTACTTTTTACATCGACTGAGACATCACCTGTTTTATTTAAATTCCTATCGGCTGAAAGATCGCTATTAACATTTTTACGTCGGCTGAAACATAGCCCGTTTTATTTACATTCCTATCGACTGAAATATCGCCATTTACATTTTGCATCGGCTAAAACATCGCTTGTTTTTATTTAAATTTCTGTCGGCTGAAATATCGCCATTTACGCTTCTGCATCGGCTGAAATACCGCCAAACCTTGCATTTCATGGGCTGAAATATCGCCAAACTATCCGAGGGCATCATTGTTTGGAGGCATCATCCTCAAACCCCGAGAACACCATGCCATGTCTCGAGGACCCCGCTTTATATCCTGCATAGCATTATTAAAAGGCATCATGGTTCGGAGGCACCATTATCATAGCTCAAGAACATCAGTTCATAGCCTGCGAATCCTTTAATTTTGCGCTTCATGGCCCAGGACATCATGGTCCGAGGACGTCATCCTAACCATCCAAGGACAGCATTCATGGTCCAACGGGAACTTGCATCATGTTTAAGTTTATGCACGATCTACGATTGTATTGCTTACTTGCAGGTATGCCAATTGGCAATGCCCATCTCAGCAGTAGCGATCCCGCTCCAGTTCCCGCAGCCTATCAATTTTTCAAAAACCTCTCTCACTTTAAACATCGCACCCGTCGTTTCGAATCTCCATCGGCATATTTCGTCAATGGTTCCTGAACTACATATGGCCTGATTCCTGTAAGACCAGGGATATGTAGGCAGCTCAAAAACAAGAGCTCGGTCAAAATTCTTTTCAAATTGCTATTTTCGGTAAAAATTGGCTATTATATCTTTACCCAACAACTCTTTCATCCTTCCCGGGTAAAGAGGAGCAGCTGTTGATACCCAAATTTTTCCTATGTATTTTTGTACCCAAAATACTTCCAAAATAGCATATATGTGCATATATAAGCACACCCAAGAGTTTGGTATTTTTTTTAATGATTTTTAAACCAAGTTATTGCCTATTTTTATACCATAAAATCCGATAATTATTCCCAAAATTATCATTTTGGTGAATAACTTATTTTATCCACATATTTATACCAAAATATAATTAAGGTGATTTTTACACATTTTTACAAATTCATTTGGCATTTTTAAAGCTAAATTGCATATAATTATAATTATAGCCTATTTCGTAATTGATAGCATTTTATAATTATAAAATCAATCCCAGCATTTTTAAACTATTGTTTATATAATATTTGTTTACCAGTATTTGTAATTTGTTTTTAGAATCATTATTGCTATTTTATAAAATAAAAATGGGTAAAGTGGTTATTTACGATTTAGCCTCAATTGTGTTTCAATTTCAGCCTATTTTTGCACCCCAGTTCACCCCCAAATTCAAGCCCAAATTGCCAGCCCAACTACCATGCCAACCCGACCCCTGATTCAATTACCCAAACCCGCCCGGTTCTTTAAAATCTGAGCCGTTGATCATTTTGATCAACAACCCAGATCTTTCCTTTCCTTTTTAATTGCAAACAACCCCCAAACCCTACCCATTCTCTTAGATACGCCGCCTCTAATTCCTCTCTTCTCTCAAACACTTTCAAATGCTCACAAAACCCTAATCTCTGCCTACCCCTCTTCGACCTCAAATCCCCCAGAATCCATGGCTGCTCTAGCCATGGACGACCTATACGCACCTCCTACTGCTCTCACATGCCTGATGCCTGAAGATTCGAGGCCAGTCTTCGAGGATCTTCACCCAGACCTTCGTCGATTTAAGGTTTTCAGCCATCTCCGGGCGTGTTCCGGCATATCTTAGCCTCCTGAGCCTGGTTCTGACCTTATCAACTCAGATCTGATCTCGTATTTTCCAAGCCTTTCTCGTCCTTTAGGGTTCTCAGAAACCCTAGCCTATTCAAGGTTCTTTTTTTTATTCGTTTAGATCTGTGCTAGATCTATGCTATATGTGATGTTTAAAGCATTTTCCCCAAATTTCCTTTCTCAAAACCCTAATTTTTGAAATTTGTTTGAGTTTCTGAGTCTACATGTTAGTGTTCGTTTGGTTTACTGCTTAAGTGGTGAAAACCCTAATTTTTAGGGTTTATTTGAGATTTTGAGACTGTTTGTGTGTTTATCTGCTTATCTCCTCTAAACTCGACTACTTTTGAAAACCCTAGTTCTTTGGGGCCTATTCAAGTCCTTTGAGTTTGTTTGTGCAAATCGTCTGTTTAAAATTGCTCAATTTGATTCTTTTCCTTCAACATCTCTTTTCCTTTATGTGATTTCTTTTTGTTTCGAGTTCTTTCTACCTGTCAAACTCGACTATGATTTCACTCGGCTCTTTGCACGCTCCTGACCCTTTTCTCTATTATAAAACCACTAAGACCTAACTAGCATGTTTTGAATGTTTGCTCTATGCTATTACTGTATGCTATTTTCTCTTGCCATAGCTTGGCCTCGCAGGATTATTACTTATGCATTCATTTATATACCGAGTCCCTTCAGTGATTGATTTTCAAACTCGTAATTGATTTCAAACTTTTCCTTTCATGAAATTCTGATTTTTACTCGCCTGTCAAGGGTTAATTGATCCTCTTTCTTTATTTGGCCTTACTAAACCCTTTCCAAAAATAAGTACAATCCTGAACTTAGACTTAAATACCTATTGTATTACCTTACTGCTTCTTTTATGGCAACAACCATTCTATTTACAAGGCCTATTATCCCCTTCCTTATTTGGATCCTGTTGGCATCCGTTTGAATAAGAATCCCCTTGATTAAGGGGGAGTCTTATACTAATTTGATTCTGATTTGTGACCATGCCATATTTGTGATAGATTTTTACTTGTTACCTTATTTCTCTACACGTTTTCAAAGATATAAATACTCTTCTCCCTTTTCTTTGAACACACGAACACAGAAAGCAATCTGAGTTCAACAAATCATTCTCACTTAAAACTCTCCCTCTTTCTGCCACTTGTGCTGCTGTGGAATTTGTTTACTCTACTTTCTTCTGCACTTTTTGCTTTTCTACCGGTATGTCCCAGTTAATTTACATGTCTCAACAACAATGTGTTTCATTGCTGCCTACTTCTATTCATGTCTTCCTTGGTTAATATTTGTTTCTAACATGCTGTAACATGTTTCCCTTCCCTTGTAATTCAATGTTTAATTTACAGGTGCATCCTGTTAGTTGTTTGTCATGTATTTGATACTTTATAAATCCCAAACCCTCATATCCCCTTTGTACGCTTTAAGTTATGGTTCAGAAACATGGCAATGCCTGAAATCATTGTCCATGGCTATGAACTGGACCCTTTGGGGTCCTAAGCTTGTCAATTTCCCACCCCCATTCCCTCATTGTGTGTATGCTGAGTAACAGCCTTGGCCTGCCAGTATTTCTGATTGTTGTTCAGGCTATGGCTTGACCTCCAGTAGGTCTTTACTCCCTAAAAGCTTGATAATAGATTTGGTCAGGGGTGTGCCAGTCTATATTGTGGCTGGGCATGACCACCAACCTGCCTGGGTAGTCCCCCTACACTTTTCTATTGAACTTACAATCAACTCTTAGAATTTAAGTTCTGCCCCTCTTATGTAAGCTTTGCCTTGGGACCCTGGATCTCCCTCTGAATATCTTGGGTGTATGCCCTGCCCGGGATTCCTGAAGTCCCTTGGATCTCTGAAACACCCTAGATGAGAGAAGGCTTGGAAATTTGGATCTCGGAAGTGGCTCAATCTCATATTATTAGGCATTAAGTCTGAATTAGGCTGCTCGGATGTAGCTGAAGTTTTCTGATGTATTTTTTTAATTCCAGTTTATTTCTTTTGGGGTTGTAATAACTTGTATAAACTCGGGGAGCTTAGTAAAAAAGGGGGGATGGGATTTACTTTCTGCACCAAGGGTAGAGATCCTGCCTATAGGTTTAAATTTTCTTTTATTTCTTCAAACGCACCTAGAGATCCTGCCTATAAGTTTCAATTTTCTTTTATTTCTGCAAACGCACCTAGAAATCATGCCTATAGGTTTTCAACTTTCTTATACATATTCTCCTAGAAATCATGCCTATAGGTTTTCAACTTTCTTATGCATATCCGCCTAGAAATCATGCCTATAGGTTTTCAACTTTCTTATGCATATCCGCCTAGAAATCATGCCTATAGGTTTTCAACTTTCATTTATGCCTATCCGCCTAGAGATCATGCCTATAGATTTTTAAACTTTAATTTCTGCAAAACTCATGCCTAAAAATCATGCTCATAGGTTTAATCTTTAATTCCTGCAAACACGCATAGATGTCCTGCATATAGGTTAGTTCCTAATTGTTTCGCAATTTCATATAAAACATGGTCTACCAAATGGCTGCATTCTGCAAACGACATTAGGCAAACTATTTGTAGATAAATAATAATAAAAACTGCATGTAGAAGCCATATTCCTAGAATGTTGTTAATGTCTAAAGGGTGTCCAAATCATTACTCATATAGAAAGCATGCCTATAGGAAGTTTCGAATCTAAATAGAGATAATACTAGCTGTTAAACTCGTATTGTCCCGTTAAAATTAGTAACCCCTGTTAGTTTGTGCATTTGTTTTCTAAAATCAGTATATGTCACACTTAGTTCTATTTAACACTTAAGTAAATAAGATCAGTTTTCAAACAACTGTATTAGAGTATGCCTAATGTAGACTTTTCGTCTAAAAATATGCGTGAACCAGTGCGCTCGTCGCTTTATTTAAATAAGACCAAAATTAGTACATGAAAGACATGCTAAACTCTGTGTTTTTGATGATTTATGGAGGCATATTTGAGCCTTGCTTGCCTGTCTGTATCCTATTTCTCTCTGCAACTATTTGTTTTGGTTGACGCCTTAGCATTTTATCCTTTGAAACCTCTAAAATCCCTAAGCCCCCTTTCTATTAGGATTAGTAGTCCATTTGCTTCCTGGACTAATAGGCTGGGGACGGGTAGTAGCATGCAATAAGTAAGCGATACCATTCCGCGCTCGAATACCTTAAACGGGGTAGGAAGGGTAGACATGGAGATGATGATTACACGATAACACTATGCGTACAATTGGGTACCGGTGTTGTGCGAATGATCCATATAATGTATAAACCTAGGACCCCCCTCCCTCTTTATTAGTTTAATAATCTTCAGATTTTTAAAGGCTATTTCAACTTCTGTTTCTTACACTTCTTTTAAGTTACTTGCACCAATTGTTTGACACATTCCCTTTACTTGTGTATCTCTTTTTTTACAAAAACTGCTTCCTTCCTGAATTTCAGCACTCCTTTTATGCTTCTTATTTGTAATACTTTCTTGTTTATTCATGTTTGCATTTAAAGTCACAATTGTAGTATGGTCGGGAACCACACTAGTGGATCTTGAGGGCTGCCTAACACCTTCCCCTCGAGATAATTTCGAGCCCTTACCCAAACTCTGGTTTTCATCTTTAATTCTTCTAAAAAGTATCCTAATGCACTATAATCATTAGGTGGCGACTCTCCAAAAATCCAAAACCCAATTCCCAAACAGGAATAGAGTTGTCTTTCCAAATGTCGTAAACCCGATTCCGATTTCGCGAGGAAAAGGGGGGCGTCAATAGTTAGTATGCTGGGGGTTAGCATAAGTATGAATGATAAGGTTAGCCCAAGGAGTAGTAGTGTTGGTGATTCCTCTCCAAGTAGGTTAGCTAAGGTACACACATTCTTATATTTTGCTCTATGAAGCCCTAAGCCTCCTTTATCCCTAGGTTGACACACTGTAGACCAATTAATATAGTGAAGTTTTCGTTTCTCACTAGTACTACCCCATATAAAGTCTTACTGAACCTTATCAATTTTTTGAGAATGCTCATAGGTAAAAGAGTATATTGCATATAGTGATTTGGGATGGTGTTTAAACAGGAGTGAGAGAGAGTAGTTCGTCCAGCTATATTTAGGAATTTGGCTTTCCAAGTGGCAAGTTTTGCTCTCATTTTGCCAATTATAAATTGGTAGTCCTTAGGGGTAGGCTGCTTATTTAGGATGGGAAAGCCCAGATATATCCCAAAGGAGTCAGTCTTATTTATAGCAAGAATGTTGGTAATATCCTTTGTAAGAGGCAGTTGGCAATTTTTGGAGAAGATGACTTTGGATTTTTTTGTAATGATAGATTGCCCTGAGAGAGTACAAAAGAGTTCTAAACCTTTTTTAATGGTATTGCTTTATTTAAGGTTGGCTTTAGCCATTAAGGTTAGATCGTCCGCAAAGAACAGGTAAGAAAAGGAAGGGCCTTTTTTACCTAAGGTAATAGGGTCCCAGTTCTTAATGTCCACCTGGTGATTTATGAATCTAGGTAGCATTTCTAGACATAAAATGAAGATGTAAGGAGATATAGGATCTCCTTGCCTAATTCCCCGGCCAGGCTGAAAGAATTTGGTAGTAGAGACGTTTACCAAAATAGATATGGAACTTGTAGAGATGCAATTTAATAGCATTTTCTTGAATTTAGGAGGAAAATTAAAGTAGTTTAGGGTATGGTGCACAAAAGACCATTCTAATTGATCGAAGGCTTTTTCAAGGTCAATTTTGAGAATCATGTGACCTTGTTTCCCTTTTTGTTTGTGAATTTTGGAAATAATTTCTTGTATGATTATGGCATTGCCCGAAGCTCTCCTGTTCTTAATAAAACTGGCTTGGTAAGGGCAAATAAGTTGATCAAGGAAAGGCTTAAGTCTATTTACAACGATTTTGTTAATGACCTTATAGACAGTATTACATAGACCAATAGGTCTAAAGTTGTTTAGGTGATTTGCATTAGGAATTTTTGGGATTAGGCACAGATATGTCTTGTTTAGCTCATAGGGAATTTCCTGGGAATCAAAGATGTCATGGCACATCTTTTTGACAGAATGACCTACTAAGCCCCAGTATTTTTGAAAAAAGAATGGGTGTAGACCATCTGGCCCTGGTGCCTTAAAAGGCTTGAAAGAGAAAATAGTCTTTTTGACCTCAATATCTAAAAGAGATTTATCAAGGTTTTGTAGATTTAGGGCATGATGAGTGACATTAGTTAGGGGGCTAATTCTACTATAGTTAACCTGAGAAGTGGTAAAAATAGTAGCAAAATAGTTGCATACATAGGAGGTCACTAGATTAGGGTCATTTATCCAATTTCCTTCATTATCTTTAAAGAAGTTGATTTTATTCCTTCTTTTTCTATTGGTGGCCATTATGTGATAAAACTTAGTATTAGCATCTCCCTCATTCAACCAAAGAATTCTCGACCTTAATTTCCAGTAGTCTTCCTCTATTAGCAACAAATCATTGAATTCCTTTTTAAGGCTCGAGTGAAGTTCTTGTAGAAAAGTACTATGAGGGTAGTTTTTAGAATTTTCTATCCCTCGAATCCGTGCTAAATTTTTTCTTTTCCCCCCCATGATATCACCAAAAGTAAGGTGTTTCCAGTGCAACACTTTGTCTTTAAAGGAATTACTATCCCTAATATAGTCATTTGTGGACCAATTATCCTGAACTAGTTTGTTGAAGGAAGGGTGCTTGCACCAGTAGGTTTCCAGTCTAAATGGCGGTTTATGAAGGTTATTTTTTTAGGGATTAATTCTACTAATATAGGGTTATGGTCCGAGTGAGTTCTAGGTAGATGAATAACGGAGCTTTTAGGAAATAAATTTATCCAATCCTCATTACCAAACACCTTATCCAATCGTTCCATGATCAAACCCTTATTTTTGTGTCTAAGGTTTGACCAAGTATATTTGCATCCTTTGTACCCTAAATCAATTAAGTTGTAATAATTAACTTTTGACCAAAGGAATTTTGCTCTACTATCTCTAATATGATTACCTCTATATTTTTTGTTAGAACTAAAAATGTCATTAAAATCTCCTCCTAATAGCCAAGGTCCTTTAAAACTATCACCAATAGTTTGAATATTATCCCACATTTTATTACGAAGTAAAATGTTAGTGCTAGCATAAACAATACTAAGGAGCCATTTTTGGCGGATATGGTTTACCTCAATAGTTGCATGAATCTTGATCCCTACGTATGAAGTTTTGCACTGTGACTACTTCATGGTTGTATAGCACAACAATCCCTCCAGCTTGACCCTCCGCTAGAACTTCCACAAATTCAGTGAATCCATAATCGTCCAACACTCCAAGTGATTACCCATCCTAGTGTCTAGCAAAGTTACCAAGCATGGCCTGTGAGTGTCCACCGTGTCCCTGAAGTTCCTTCTAAAAGTATCGTTGTTTCCTCCTATGATGTTTAATATGATAATGTTGGTGGGTCTATTCATGGATAAATTAAGGCTTTGGTTAGCTGGGTTCCCGTTCTCCCTTACTTCCCCCATCGTATGATTCCTCCTTAGAGATGGTACAAGGATTATTGCCCGATTTCCTACGGTTGGATCCCGGGGAGGTCGTATGTCCATCGAGCATTTGAATAATGCCAATGGGTAATTGAGAACATGTCTCTTCTCTTGCCCCTCCGAAAAGAGAAACACTTTTATCCCGTCTAGCCTTGAGATTTCTAGGAATCGTTCTAAGAGAAGGTTCAGTGGCTCTTCCTCCTCTTCCATTGCTTCTGCCACTGGTTCTTAGGCATTTATTGGATTGTGTGGTGGAGAGGGGGGGGGATGGTGGTGATGGGGGTGCCTGTGGTGGATGTGGATGTTCCCATGGCAGGAGAATGGGGTTTAGTTGGGAAAGGTTCTCCGGCATAAAGAAGGGCATATCCATTAGGGCATTCTAGGGATATATTAGATTGAAATGAGGGGAGGGGGGGGGGAGATTTCATTGGTTCCTCATTGCATGAACCAACTGAGGGTTTACTGACGAGGCTAGGGGTTGAAGTATATTGTTTATCCAAGCTTGATTCAAGTAGTTGTTCAAGGCTAACCTCCTCCCTTCCGTCACTAATTGAGCTAGGTACTGAGTGTCGTGGAGGATGATCACAGTGTCCTGGCTATTCACCTGGATGTTGAAAGAGCATGCATGGCCCATGAGACCCATCTCCATCCATGACACTGGTTGGTAGTTTTGTGCTTGAGGTGGCTGGACATAAATTATTTGAGGATTTACTGGTTGAGGGTGAGGGAGTGGTAGATTTTTCATTGTTAGCCTGGTTTGACGTAGGATTTGGAGAAGTCTTTGTCTTCTCCGACTGGTATTTCTAAAGGTTGGCATTTTGGGTAGAACCAGTACTATTAATTACACTTAAGTCAGGCGTGGGGGGGTGACTCTTGGGTAATTGTTTAGGATTGGGTAGAGGGCTAATGATTGGAAAAAGCTTTTGTAGGTTTTTTGTGTCCCCAAGGGAAGGGTTTATAGGTTGACCTTCTGCTTCTATTGCATGTGGAAGATTAATGGCCATTTGGCAAGAGTTTTCTATATTAATAGCCATTTGGCTAACATGTTTTGGTAGCTGTTGATAATCGGATCTAGATGAAAGATTTTGCTTGGGGTTGTGGTTAACAAGAGGTTGATTACTAAACTCTCCACTAGTAAGGATATTGTTTTCAGTAGTATTTTGATTCTTAGTAGGGGCAGTATCATCCTTTCCTAAGTTAGTATGCATGGCCGTCTTGGCCATTTATTTTGTAGAATTAGAGGTGCTTGACACGTTTGTTGATACCATGTCAGTATTAGTTGTAAAGTGAGACATTTGTACATTATCAAGATTATTATTTTTAAAAGAAAATTGATTATTGTTGTCATTGATGGTTTTTTCCAATACCATTTGCTGGTCGTCTAGAATGGAGTAGTTGTTTTTGGTAGGCAAAATAGTTTGGTCCCTAAGCATAGAATGAGAACGAGGCATAGAGTAATTATCATCTTTTGTTTTGTAATGAAGAAATTTAGTATCCAAATACTTATCAGTGGTTGCATTGAAAAGCTTAACAGGAATATTTGGACCAGTGCCTTGCTTATCCGGGTTGTGGTGCTTTGGGGTGGTTTTCATAGCCTGATTTTTTTTTTTGAAAACGATACTGTTTTCCATACTTCTTGATCACCTTCTTTTGAGTATGGTAATTCCTTGCATGTGACTTCGTTAGGACTGTCCTTGTTTTTTTGAAATATAAAGGAATATTTTTGTGCTATATGTCCCAATTTGCCGCATTTTGTATAAAGGAAGTTCTCCCCTTCATAATGAATTGTTTGTTTGTGATGGCCAACATAGATGAATGGTTGGACTGCATATCAAGGGGTAATTCCACACATAATCTTGCATAACGACCACGGAGGGTTGTTGATCTGCAGACGTCAATTTTTAGAAGTCGACCAATTGCATTACCAATTTTTTTCAAAATGTTTCCATCATAGAACTCAGTGGGTAACTGAGGAAGTCTAATCTAAACAGCTGATTTAGTGACTTTTTCTTGAGTTGCAACAAAATTTGGTTTCCATTGAATGATGGAGAGAAAATGTCCGTTTATAAACCAAGGACCTTGATGCATTGCCTTGTCCATATTCTCTTTTCTTTTGAATTTAATGATGTAGTAGTCCATTCTTAGATCAATCAATTGGAAATCCTCCGTTGGCTTCCACATTTCTTGAATTTTTTTCTTTAGGTAGTGATGTAGCATGCGTTTTCCCACTAGTTTGACGATGATAGAGTTCTTCCATGGCTCATAGATGCGTGCTTTATCCTCAGCGGAGAGGGAGATACACTTGATACCTTCTGAGATTGACAAGGAGGATTGATCAATTGGTTGATCATCCTGATCCATTAATATTGAATTTTTGTCATGATCATTCCCTAGGGTGGTGAAGAACATAGGATTTTGGGTGATAAGCATATCTTTGAAGCTAGGTTTGGTGTTATTTACATCAATATCTGGAGGTTTTGGGGGGATTGGATTTTCTTGATGTGGATCATAAGGTTGGGGTTCCATTGAGGTTTGTGGTTCATATGTTTGCTTTATCGAAAGGTGTAATTCCTCATGTATAGTTTCATGTCATATGTAGTGGTAAAGCTATAATGCATAATCTAAAATGAAACTTTGGAATCCCATAAATTTTAAGGTTAAGACAGGCTTCAAGATTTCCTTTGGTTATTTATTTTCCAACTTCAGTTTTTTCCACTCTTAAAATTCCATCTCTATGATGAAGTTCCATTTCTTACTACTTCAGAATGTCCTCATCAAATTAAAAATCAGGGATAGTGACTATGCTGCTTCTGTAGTTCATCAGTAGAATTCTTCTCCCGCTAGAAAAATAATTTGGTAACTCAAAAAGAGATATTCAAATTGTTGTCTAGGTTCATTCTTGTTATATTATATTAATGGACCTTTATTATACTATTAAATTGAATATATTTAATGTGTGTAATAGTAAATTTTAATAGCTTTGAATATAATATTTTATTAGCTTTAAATGGCTATTATTATTTATTATGTCTATCAAATCAATTAATTTTTTGAATATGACCTTTTGAAACGTTTCATGCTTAATGGCCTTAAATATGTGACATTTCTCAGCTTTGGTTTTATAATTATTCTTTCTTGACAATCATATGTCCATTTTGGACTCTATATATATATATATATATATATATATATATATATATATATATATATATATATATATATATATATATTGTGTTCATTATAGTAAAAGGTGTGAAAGAGTGGAAAAAGCAAACACTTTTCTTCTCAATTTCTTTTTATTGTATTGGGTTGTCTTTGATTAATCTTTTTTGTTTTTGCTCCTAGTTACATTAGAAGGGCTTGTTGAATTCCGAGGAATACACCTAATAATATTCATCACGGTGTGAGCAAAATATCCTTAAGGACAGTGTCTTTGACACGCCTCAAGCTAAATCTTATTCTCCATAATACAATATTTTTCCAACATCTCCTACTCAGAAGTAAACTTCAGCTCGTTCATTAACCTCACAGTTCTTTCTTCGGAAGAAAGAGACAAACTCCAAACTTCCATTTTTATTCTCCAACTAACTGAGTACTGAGTACAACTTTCCTCTTTCTGTCTTTGCAAAATACTGAAACCAATAGATCAAAAGTGGCTCAAAATTCATGGCTGGTTTGATATTTTCACCACATACCAATTGTAGGTAGAATGAGATTAGGATTAACAAAAACGCATATATTCCTATGGAATTAGGATTAACAAGAACGCATTTATAGTTTTCGTATAATAACCAAGCAAGGCGATTAGGTATATTCCTATCCTAACCGCAAATCAAGCCTTAAAACACCACCACTTTGGTTGATACTAACAATTAGGCCATATAGCAACTCAAACCATCATATACACACTTCCTCATCATTGTACAAGATATATAAGTCACAAACAAACAACAAACTTCTAAACTCCTAACCTCATAGCTGGACTCTAACTTACCAAATCTAAGCTCGCTCACCTACTCTGTCAAAGAAGCTAATAACATCACCTATCTATCATGAAACAAGTGCCCTCACAAGAATAAATAGTCCATATACTCAAATCAAAAAATTATTATAATTTAAGGACTTTACATCAAAAAATAACTCTCGTACTCACAAACGAAGTCACATGTATGCACAAAGAACCATAGGCTTGCCCATTATATACATCTCTACTAATTAAATATGCTCGAATAGAATCAAATAGGACTTTAACGGGTTGTAATGTTGGTTAGGGGACGGGTAGGAGAATCATATAATAGTGACTTACACTTCCCTAAATACTTTGCACTTTTAGACATCATCACCCATTATTTTCTACTCTTCACTTTTATTTTTTAGCCCTTTCTTCATCAATTGTTTCACAAGTATTTTCCTCGTATCAAGAATGTTTCAATCATATATTATTTCAAAGCAACTTATTTTCATTCTCTTGTTTTTTTTTTTTCAAATTACATTCTTTTCAAGAGGGACTTTTCATCACCTTTCAGCCATCATTGGTCACCATTTTTTACTTAACCACCCCATTCTTCAAATCTATCAATTAATATCACGGTCTAAGCAACAATGCTCAAGGAAGCAAGGTTCAAAAACTAAGGATTCAACAAAAGGATCAAGGCAAAAATACGGCTTCCAAACAAAAGGCTAAAGGCTCAAAGGGGCTAACTAGTGGTACAATATCTGAAAAGGCTAAAATTCACAAGACATATCAAAGAAAGCCTATTATCATCTTCCAAAACAGAGCAACACTTTTATTTCACTTCAATAACTTGCATGGCAAGTTCTAGACTAAGATGCAAAATATGGAATATATGTAAGAAATCCTCACCACACATGGCACGTGTATCAATCAAGATGGATCAATTCTACACTAAGACAGACAAGGTCATAGCGAACAAAAAAATAAGAATAAGTTATATACACAGTCAGAACCTTAGCTTGGGTGTCAAAAAGTCTGCTATTTTATTCATTACTCGAGCACTCAGAGGAAAGTACTACTCAAACTCAGGCGTAAATATACTAGTATCAAAAAAGTCACAAAGCTTTTTCTTCTATCTTTTTTTCTTTCTCCTAAAAAAAATCTTCTCCTAAAAATAAAAAAAATTATCCGGTTCAGGTTACATCACCTGGAAAAGAACTGATGCAAAAAGAAAAACCAAGGGGGATTATTATCTAACTAAAACTAACTAGAAAGAAAAAAAAAATTATTGGACCTTAATTTCTCAAGAAAGCTGTCCACAAAATCTGTCATCAGGAAAACTCCTAATTTGTTTATTTTTTTACTTTTTTCATTCTTTTTTTATTAACAAAACTACTACACTAAAATTGAGTACTACTGTGAGCATGTAATTTTTGCCTTGTTTATCTACTCCTATAAAATTCATTAAAATTAGGATCTTCCTTTATTGTTTGAATTTTTAGTGATTTAATTGCGTGGTTTTGTGTTTTGTTTGCATCTTTGTGTGTGCATTTTTTAATTGGTATAGTTCAAAAATACAAAAAACCATCTAGGATTCAATTTTAGCCTTTTTTTTTATTAGTGAATTAATATTACCAAAATAAGAGAAAAATAACCAAAAATAGCCATTTTACATTTTTGTTTAATTTTCTTTCTTTAATTGGAATTTAGTTAGTTTTAGGAAAATTAATTAGTTTAATTTTAGCTTAATTCAAGTCATTGTTTTAATTTTTGTTTTTAACAAAAAAAAACAAAAAATCACAAAAAAGAAATGAAATGAAAATGAATTGTTTTAAATAAAAGAAAAGGCTTAATTAAGAAATAAATAAAAAGAGAAGGAGACATCAGGCCACCCAGTTTTTGGGCCAAAGACCAGCCCAAACCCCTCTAATTCCCTTTGAATTTTACCCAGCCCAATTGTCCGATCCGGTCCAGACCCCCCATATACGAAACGACGCCGTTTCAGGGTCTTTGAACCATGATCGTTGGATCTCATCAATCCAACGTTTCGAAACTAACGAGGTTCCTACTATTTAAATGTCGGATAGGCCCCCCTACCCCCTCAATCATCTCTCACTCTCTCCCTGTAACGCCAGCAAAATGCCACCACTCCTCCGCCGTCCGCTGCCGGCCGAAAATCGCCTCACGGCGGTGACCGGTCTCCAAATGACCCAAAATTTACACCCCATGCTCCTCTCCTCCTCCTCAGTCCATATCCAACCTTGTCTTCCCTCAAATCTTAGCCAGTTTCTTCGAATTTCAAATCGAAAATCCGGACCAAAATATGAACTCACCCAAATCCAACCAAATTTACACCCTATACTCTACTAACCCCCCCCCCCTCTTCCTGAATCCCTATCTACAATCTTTCGAATATTGTCAAAGCCTCTCGAATTTTAGATCTTAGACCGGTAGAACCCTAGAAATCTGAGTTCCTCGAATTTTTCCCAATTTCTTGAGTCCGGAGTTCGAGTCAAGTCTCGAGATAATGTGTTCGTTTATTTTTGTTGAAGAACACACGTTCACATTATTTCGGGGCTCGAATCGGAGTTCAGTTGGTTCAAACTTGCATAAGTAAGTTTTTCTATTGCTTTTTTTCTTTTATTATTTGAATCTTAAAATTAGTTTAAACTTTGTTTAATCCATTCATGTACGTTTTTGTAGGTTTTAATTAGTTTATACATGATTTGTGTTTGTTCATATTAGGTTAGTTTTAATTTATAATAGGTCAGTTTTTATTCATAATTTGGTTATTGATTAATGTTTTTTCATGGTCGATTCTGCTCTGGTGATTGTTTCAATGATTAGTTTAATTTTGATTTTGATTTGGTTTATGGTTAATCCTGTTTCATGATTTCTGATTAGTTTAATTTTGTTTCGATGAATGTTATTGTTTCAATTCAGTGTTTCTACTAAGTATAGGATTTAATTTTCTCGGCAATCCTGTTTAGTCAGTATTTGATTTTTATTTTGTTGTTATTTACGTGTTTAGTTTAATCGGTAGTTTCTTATTATTGCTGTTCATTTAGTTGTTTGGATATTGCTGAGTTAGATATTTTTTTAGTTTAACTATAGTCAAATCCTGATCAATGTAAGGGAATTGGGGTTTAGCTTGATTAGGCTCAGTAATTTCAGAATAAGGACAAGGGTAGTATAGGTTTTTTCTAAATGAGAATCTTGCAGTAACAAGAATTAGAAACCCCTAGAACCTTTTAGATGGGGCTCAGTTTAGAATTTCAGAAAAGCTATTAGTGTAACTTGAGAAACAAGTCAGAAAATGAAGGTTTAACTATTAAAAACTGAAAATAAAAAGGGGAAAAAATGGGTAAATGAAATTTAGAAGCTCCCCCTCCT